>CM031234.1:780492249-780526773 GCA_018340775.1 Taxus wallichiana var. yunnanensis | reverse complement strand
CTTTCGTTCAGTTGCATTATTGTAATCTAGTAAGCTTGAATATTGGGGACAAAAGTGGAGCCACACTCATATATCTTTAGCTTAAGCCTAGGCTAGAGAATAACAAGTATGTGGAGAATGAGTTCATGCTCGTGAGATTCCGAAGGAAACATATAGTTGAGAATGTGCTAGCTCCAATTCTCCGTAGTGACTTTAAACGTAGACAAGGAGGAAGAAGAACATGAAGATAGTGGAGGCTTGGATCATAGATTTTGAGGCAGCCCACAGTTGACAAAGTGCGTGGAGAGTGAGTGCATTGAAGATACTCAACCTCGTGCACACGGAGATGACGACTTGACATGGGAAGTAGTCCATGAATACTCGCCACTTTAAGAGGGTATATATAGAATAATAATAAACCAAGGTGTGGGAACTCCATAGCCTATAATAAGATCACCACGAATCTCCGCCGTAAAGAAGAAACTAAGAAGAAGGAGAAAGATACAAAGGAATGACGAGGTGGAGGAGTTCTGAGAGAGCGCACTGAGACCCTAGTGTAGAAAAAAAGATATGGAGGATCCCAGAGATGAGGATAGCAGTGAAAAGACGAAGAGGAAGGGTTAAAGGATGCAGAGAATCGCAGCATGAGCAAACTCACGCATACGATACTACCCAAGGTGTCATAAGGCACAACTCAAACCTTGGTGCTCGTGTTCTTAAGGTTCCAAGAATATGGAGAAAAAGTGGAGAATACATTGTGTTTAGCTAGAGTATGGGCTATACTTGAGACACAAACAAAATCTTCCGCACTCCATTTTCAAAGTACGGTGGACCTAAAGGAGTTATATGGGTGGGATCTCATGGACCTGAACATATGGCCATAATGTGTGCAAGTGAAATAGTTGTCCTAGTCCATGTAGACTCACATGAACGATCCATATTTTTATGTATGTGAGGGAGTCTTGTAGTGTCAAGAAGAGTGAAAAAGGCACTCGAGAGAAGGTACATGATTATAAATCCCACTCTAATGTCCAGTGATCAAGTGAGAAATTCCTTGGTTGCAAAATTATCTACTGCAGTGGTGATAAGGATTATTGATAAGGCTACCACTATTAGAGTGGGATGATTGAATATAACAAGGTAAAAACTACATAAATAGTGCATCTAAAAGAGAAAGGATCTATGTGAGAAAATAATGAGGAATTCATCCGCATGGGCGTAAGAAATTAGGTGAGTTAGTGTTTTGAAAGCAAGACCACATCTAGAAGTCTATGGTACCTAAGAAGTTTCGCTTCGGCTATGCATTATATGCGCACATTGGTTTATTTGGTGCTTGAATATGGCATGATTCAATGTCATTATACAAAGGATCCCTTGAACAGAAATAGAGAGAGAAATGGCCTCCATGGTTAGGAAGATTTCATCTTACGATGAATTACTCCATACTTTACAATATGAGCTTAAGAAATTAAATCAAGTTCTGAACATATGTGTAGCACCAGAAGTAATGATTAGGATCAAGACTATGATAGAAGTTAATAATTATTAAAGGAAATGAAGGATGAGACTTCAGGGTATGTAGAAAATTGGCATTGGTGAAACAAAAGTGTGAATCCCTTACTGAAAAGAGCACAAAACCCACATAAGGAGAGGATAGATGAGATTAGAAAGCTCAAAGTGCAAAATATGGATCTTCTAGAGGAAGGATGTATGCTCACGGCCAACGTGGTCCTAGTACTACGTAGAAGGAGAAAGGAGAGCTTACCTAGGATGAGTTGAAAGACATAGCCATAGAGGTTCCAAAGAAGACAAGAACCACACTAGATGACCTGGAAAATGTTGGAGGCTTGAGATTAAAACAAAATATCCATACTTGATCCTCTAATTTGAAGAGGAGGGTGTTGCAAAATAGAATTAAATTATTTGTATAATGCTTATTTACATTCTTTCCATTCTTATTCTTTATTCTTTGGGAACATCAAAAGGAATCACCATTGTCAGGGTGGAAATGTAGTTTAGTGTGGGGTAATGTTGAGAAAACAATATTATTCTAAGGACACACAATATTCGTACATGGGAACAAGGTGCATTTGAAGGTGCAAAGGAAAAGTTGATTTGGGACTTAGCCATTTTTCATGGTTACGGGATATTTTAGAGATAGAATGCAGAGAACATAATGGGATGAATACTTGTGCGACACAAAAATGCTATTTTGGGGATGAGTGTTTACTAAGCACCATGTATGAGTTCGGGATAATAATAGGATTACTATTGTTAGTTAACTGTAGGATATCTATTATTAGTGCACTTGCATGTGTGCATATTATTGTAAAGGTGCATGGTTATTTTCAACATGTGACCTATTTTGGGAAGTGCGTAGGTGGTGAAGGGAAATTTCCCATGCCTATAATTATGTATTAGTATGTGTATTTAAAGATAGACAATCGAGACACAATTATTGTAGAGTTGTTTTGTTGCATCCGATATGCATAGCTTTTGACAATATTTAATAATGTAATAAGCTTCTATGTTCTACAATTGTTAAATATAATGGATTATATTGGATGGATAATACTGCTAACATGACTGTAATTGGTTCTTGTATGATCAATCTAGTCATATTTATTGTTTAATTCATGATTTCGTAAGATCTAGATCTGGTTACTCACCATTGATTGGTTATGATCATCCTGGGGAATGTTTGTGCTTATTATGGTTCGAATATGCTCTATCCTCAACATGCTAACATCTCGCACTAAGTAACTCTAAATATGGGTCTAGTAACTTTTCATGTTTCAGTAGCGCTCATCTCCAAGCTCGAGTGATGTGTCAAGTCGTGCCTCGGTTGTTTGTGGTGGATTCTAGGTCGTGTATCAAGGAATATTATCTTAAACCCTATAAAATAATGCATAGAGAGATTTATTAGCTATTCTACCCATTACAACCCTTTTTCAGACCCAAACCCATGCATATATGCTTAATAACATCCATGTAAGTATTCTTGAGCAACTTGATACCACTTAAAACCCTTTTTAACCCTCTTAGCATTCTAACAACACTTCATTACCTCATTTAACTCTTTATTTCCCCATCACCTCATTATCACTCTCCTCCTCTATTTCAGACCCAAATAGTCCTTTAAATAGGATCTAGATGCACCACCTTGGTTTCTTTCATGAAAGGTCAGATTATCATACCAAGTGGAAGTGTGGTCCTCCCTAGTCCAATGCCTATGTCAGCCTTGCAAATTTCTCCACTACCCGTAATGATCATCCTAGGGAATATTCCTTACATCGAATATTCTTATTTTGACCTCCAAGGCTCTAGGTTGTCATCTTATCCATTCATCATGCCTACTCGGGATTTTCATGTGTTTCTCCCCGCAACAACTCCTTCAAAATATGGCTACATCCCTAAACCTTCCTGCTCCCACACACGCCAACCTCTTCTCCCACATGTTTTTCCCTTACGTGTTTTTTCTTGAGTGCCTTCCTTATTTACTACCTCTCATGTGTGCTGACTTCTTCCTTGGGACTTAGTCAATTTTAGGGCCCAACAATAAATTAGGTGTGTAAATTTCATCAGTAAAATATCTTATAAATATGAAATTAAAAAAATAATAGTTAATTTTCATTTGTGTGGGATTGTGATTGAGTGTGATATGATATTTCGCTTTCGAGGATTCTAATATCTAGGAGGTTGTGGAGTCATGATGAACCCAAATGTTAGGTTTGCTATTATATGTCATTTAAATAATATTTGTGCATTTTTATTCATGTACGATGATATTTTTGTAGTATTTTTTCGATGTTATAACATAATGTTTGTTGTGCATTTTTGTTTACAGAGGGACATCCATGCATGGGAGTTTCCAAATATTCAACACATTACTGAAACTATTTACTTTGGGTTTAGATGATATAGTATGGGATGTTCTTTGATATGATTGGATTATAGCATGTGGCTCAAATGGGGAAGTGACCAAAAATATTCATCTAATTTCATCTTTTTATGAGTGATGGAATGTCAATACTTGCATGTGTTGGCTCCCGAAAGGGGAGATGAGAATGACATCGGAGGATTTATATTAGATATCATGGCTACCTATCAGTAGGTGAGAGGGAAAATTTATTTCCCCATACATGTCATATTGTGGGAGTTATTTTGACATTATCATACTATATCATGATCGAGAGAGATCGTGGACACAAGATAAGCCTCAAGCTAGTAAGGACTAGTTCTTATTGAGAGAAGTGATTAGGATGAGTTACTACACAAAGGGTTATATGCTTGGAATATTGTATATTGAATTTTTATAAAAATTATGATTCATATATATAGATGAGAAGAGATTCCTTGATTATTGAAAAAAAAACTATTTGATATGATGAGTACAAATGTGTTGTAATTATGAGTTGAGTACTTGATATGTGATAATGACTTGTGGTTATATTGAATTAGGATGTATGTATAACCGGTTTTGGGATGGTAGATAGTTTTTATTTTATGATTTTTGTGTGTGATTGAATTACATTAATTTAGGGCATTGATTGACTTTGATAATTGTAAAGTAGGTGATGATGACATTGTGAATACTAAACACTATGAGTATGATTTCCATAGCTTCCATGTAAGTTTTAATATTCATATTAGGAAAGGAAACCTATTCTTATGAGAAAATTTGGGGAGATCCTCATATATTTCATGTGGGACACACCATGGTAATAGCAATAGGCATATAAGAAAGGAGATATCATGTTGGGTCATGATGTGGTAAAGACATGATGAGATGCCAAAAGAGAAATAGTGAAGGCTATACATGATAAGATAGCTTAACCATACTTTTTGTGATTGGTGTTCAAGAAGAGGTGGAATTCACATGTGTAACTTTGGTACCCACCCCTGCTCTTTAAAAATTCATAATTTTTTTGGTTCTAGAGGATCATGTGGAGGATTTTCTTTGTCAATGTGAGAAACATGATTTGTTGTATTGATAAGCAGGAGCATCAAGAGTTACACTTACTACAGGCCGATGACATGGAGGAGGTGAGGTAGATCTATGATAATGTCATGTCTCAAAAGTGATGATGCCTTTGTATTCTAATAAATTTAGCTTTTGATCTAGTTCAAAACAATAATTTTTATGGTACTCATTAATATGATGAAATTTACAAAAAGTAAGGCCTATTTCTCATGTAATTTAGTGAGGAGGGTGATGATTTTTAGGTGGTAAATGAATCAGCATCTTATCCAAGAAAGATTGAATATCATATGGTCGATCAATCATTTCAAAGTAAATTTTTCTATGTTGAGATCAAGGAGGATCTGTTTAACAACTTTAGGATTAGGAGGATGTTGATAAAGAATTATAACTCTAATTTACCCTTTTTTATTTAATTAATTTGAAGAATTTTTACCCATTCCACTTCCCATGGATAAAAAAAGTAAGAAACAAGGGAGTTCTTTGGTTGATGTTTTAGTCTTTATTTTATTAACATTTACATTTTTCTTGATTATTTTCCTTAACAGTTTGGGTCTAGGTTGAGTAACTCATAGGAAAACTAAAATATAAAGTAAGCTTCCTATCGAGATCATTCATGGGGAATTCCTCCGTGGGTTTTTGGCGCCACCTTATAAATATAAAAGGGATATCTTAGGATAATTTTGGGAGATTTATCTATTCCATTCCACTAGAGGGTGAAAATACTTTGGTGTGGAAATAAAGGAATACAAAAACCTTCCTTGTCTAAGTTTGGAGAATGAAAAATCTCCAATCGGTGGTTCCAAGTGCTTCAAATAAAGTTATCTAGCTAGTCGGCATTCAAGGCTTGAAGAAGAAATAGATATCAAGGTATTCTACATCAATTTGGAACCCTCTCCTAGGGTGGAAACCTAGGTGGAGAAGGGTGCAAGTGCCTTATAGGGTGTCAATTGAAATTTTGTGTTGATATTCAGATTGCTCCTAATTTATAAGGATTATTTCTCACTTAATTGTTATTTTTTGGGGTTCAAAAACATCATTTCCAGCCCTTAATGTTGGTTTTACCTCTATTGTCATTTAATTAATTTCAAGTTTGTTTAGAGGTTACTTGGGTGATAATTTTCCTAAAATATTACTAAAGTACCTCTACATGTTTTAGATGATGTGAATGTCGATGTTTTGATGAATTATTATTTTTCCTCAAGTTGTTGTCCTAAAAATCATATTGTTTTCAATGTTATATTTTTCAATTGGCTGATATAAAAATCAAAATATTTTAGTTCTTTTTTGTGCTATTTCATTGTTTTTCAATTCATCCCTAGAAAGGGAAATTACAGGGGGCTACCATGATGCAAAACCTTAATTGATTATTGGTAAATGGAAATGCTAATGGTGGATCATAATTATTTGAAATAGAAGCAACCATATTATCCTCATGCATATGCTCATGGTGATTTGGGAAGAGAAAATATTGCTCAAGGTCCATAACTTGAAGGCATAGTTCAGAAAGAATCACAAGTATCATATAATAAGTTTTCCTTGAGGGGCTAGATGAGGCCTCTAAAATATATATATTGCATCTCTAAATCAATGGGCTGGTATAACAACAAGTGCATGTTATCTTTGGATTGTAATATAATTTTAGATATAGGACTATTGGTACCTTGATGGAGAGAGGGTAAATGATCATATCTAGGTTTAGGGCCTTTATTCAAACTAGATTTAGATAAGAAATAATCTTCAAGTTCCGATAAATTACTTAAATACATGTTAGATATATGTGTAAACCAATATGAAGCATATCCTATGAGGCTGCGATGGAAAGATTTAAGAATTAATTGATCATTGCTATATGAGGCCATAAGGGCCCTATAATGCTTAAGGTGAAAATAAGGATATAATTTTCCATTGAACAATTAAAAATTGGCATGAAAAAAATTAGAAGGGAATGGATATTTTAAACTATTATGTGGAATGGGCTTACCATGATAATATTAAAATCAATGCTAGCATAATAATTTGTTTTCTCAAGGGTCATAGTTTGAACCTTATGTTGTAAATCATCTACTTCATACACAAGGGAAAGGTACCACTTGAGGAGAAATGGCATAAGTCTCTATAGATCATTCAAAGGTCAACCTTACCATTTATGGTAGACATATGTGACACTAATTCTTTTAAAATTAATGTAAGGTGATGTCTCATCAAAAACTACCTTGGGTAATACTTGGGGTTTTATGGTTTTGGCCTCATGTTGGGGATATAAATGGATGTCATCCATAAACACATTATACACAATGTTTTCATGCTAAATGTATAACATGCAAAATTTTAAATTTTGGTCATGATAACCAAACCAACACTTGAAATTCCCTTTCTCAGTCAATGTAAACCTTTCCTTCAACCATCATTTCAACTATTTCATCCTCATTATGGTCAATAGGAATGTGATAACATGATTTTAAAGTATGTTTCATGTGCATAGAATTTTATTTGTATTTGTTCTTGAAGCCACTTAGATCTAAGAAAAGAATAGTGCCCCTGAGACTTTAAAAGGGCTAGTTTTTTTGTCACTAGTGGACATCCTCCGAAAGCATACAGAAAGTTTTAAATCACATAGAAGGTGTATGTGAGAGCCATGAAGTATTTAGAGGCATTTTAGGAATATTCTATGAAGAAAATTAAGTTTAGGAAAATTTAAGTAGACTGGGTCTTTTGAGCAAGGTACCTGGAAATGCAATTTTCAAAAGAGCTAGTCCCCTTGTTCAAAACAATTCAGAACCTCGAAGTTTTGGGAGATAATATACAAGGAATTATAAAATTTACATAACCTACTTCACTATGTGTAATGATCAAGGAAGGATTTTGGGACTATAAAATTTTGAAATCCACGCATCATTAAATGCAACATAAAAGTTCTTATACAAAGTGAAACTTTCAAAAAGTTTCTAACACTTTTGGAAGATTCAAATTTCTGAAAAAATATCGAATGATGTTATATTTAATTATCTCCATTACACACGTTTTTTTAATTCATTTTCATTTAAAACTATTTTTTCACTTGTCTCATCGCTGGCACCGCCTACGAAAAGTGGAGATGCGCAAGTAAACATTATTAGAGAACTCATTTTTGGGACGTCTAAAAAGTCTCATAGGATTAAATTTCTTTTTCCACGAAAATTCATATATTTTATGGAAAATTTTCATTAATTTTATACTTAGGGGTGAAGGAAACATTTAAGGAAGTAGTCTTGAAGTGTAAACCATGCTTTGATGCAACACTTGGGTGTTTGGGCACACTTTTGGAGTCCCTTTACACCCTTGGCACAATTTTGAGCTTTAATTTCACCTCATAAGTGTTCCTCATGAAAATTTTCATTGCAATCCTCATCATTTAATCTTAAATAATGTTAAAACCAGGTGGTGTCCAAGGCTATCTACAAAAGGGGCTGAAGGAAACAATGATTTTATAGTTCTTTTCTCTAGAATTGAAAATTCTTGAAAGGAAATTCAATAACTAAAAGTGAATCTAATATAAAAAACTGAAAATAATAACTGAAAATAAATAAATGACAGTAAACAAATGAAAGTGAAGCCTAAAAAAATTAATAAACATGATGTTGATTTAAACAATATAATTAAAATTGAATTATTCTATTTTAAAAAACAATAAACCATCCTCCTCCTTGGGTAAGAGTGGGCCCTTGCTCTTCCCTCGAGTTGGGTTAGAAAAACTAAAACAAGTTACTACTAAGATACTTGAACTATAGATTTTATTAATAAGAAATGATGTTACAAAAATCATCCATCTTCTACCACTATTGCATTGAGTTCTTTAGAGAGATATTTATAACTCATCCCTTGGCCAATACTCTAAGATTATAGAACTACCTACCTATAATCTTGGGCAAGACTTGACTACATCTTCCACTTTCCAATGAGATAAATGTGGAAGGAATTTATTTAAACACTATAACTCTAGATTTAACTACTTCTTTCACTTGCATTTAACTACTTCTTTCACTTACCAAGAAAACAAATGTTTAATAAATATTACAACTCTAGATTGAACTATCTATTCCACATGCACTTAACTACTTCTTCCACTTTCCAAGGAGAAAAATGTGGAAGAGATTTATTCAAACATTACAACTATATATTAATCTACCTCTTTCCATTTGCCAAGTCTACTCTTGCATGATTGAATCTTTAGTATGACAATTTGTCCCACCATATTCTCATCCCTTATTTTCTAATCATTACTATGCATTCAATTTGAATAATAGTGATAAAAAAATTATATTTTTCTCCTTATTATAATCTTTCCAAAACATTTTGAAATTATTATTTTGTTGAGAAATGAGGGAGATATCGTAGTTTTACTAAACTCTGTGTTTTTTGTCTTATTTACTTTCCTTCAACCTTATTCTATTGAAACTTAAAATGAATATATCTCCTCAATTATTATTTTTGTGTAAAAATAAAGAGAGGTTTTTCCTCCTAGCAATAAGAGGAAAAAAATATCTCTCAATTTCTCATTTAGAGGTCTGCAATTTTAGTTAGAGTGAATCCAATGTCATTTCAGTTTGTACGAGTCCTACACTTGAAAACATTCTTCTTCAAATGTTTATATATTTTTAAATATTATTGTTGTGTAAAAAAGGGGAGATATTTTTCCACCTAAGAATACGAGGACCAAAAACCTCTTTTATTTTCTCATTTAGAGGTCTCAGTAACTTTTGCCTTTGTGAGTCCTACTTTATAAGTTTTTGATTTTTGATCTATTGGATTTGTGAGTCCTTTACTCTTATCTATGTGATTATTGTACTCTTATCTTTTTTATTCCTGCATTGTTATCTATGTGAGTCATGCACTTGGCTATGTGAGTCCTACACTTTGGCTATGTGAGTCATGTGCTTGACCATGTGAGTCATGTGTTTTTGGCTATACATTATAGATAATATTCCAAAGTGTTCTAAAGTGATTTATCTTTCAAATATTTTCAAATGACCTACTCATACACAATACTACACTCCAATTTACAAGAAATATTAGGAAATGAAAACATTCAAATTACAATGGACTTTTCAAAATATATCAAATATATTCTACATTTTATCTTAAATAAGCTATCTAGTTCTTAAGACTACATCTAAATCCACTTTATAAGATAAGTAATAATTTTATTTTGTGAAATATATTATACGTAGTTTTTTCTCATCCCCTCACTCCTATTTATGGAGATTCTCAACTTAAAAACATAACATGAAGCCCAAAAGTGCATGTGAAGGGAAACGTGAGTGTTTTAAGTTATGGTGGATCCCATTTTACCTCCAAGGAAAAATTTTAAACTCCCTTTACACATTTGGTGCAATTATGAGGTTTAATTTCACCCCAGTATGTTTCATGCCCCCATTTATTTAAATATTTTATGTACATGAATGCCAAGTCAAGTTAAAACAAAAGAAAATCTCTCATGTGCATGTGTTTTCCATTCTTTCTCTTAATCCCCATCCCCACGACACATTTTTCATCCCTCCATGCACCCAAGGTAAATTTTTGAGGTGTAATTTCACCCAAAAATTGTTCCCAACTATAATGGAGCTTCCATTCTCCACCTCCCACTCCTTCACTCCATTTTCCCATGGGTACTCTCTCTCTTCATCTTCCACCATATAAATTCCCTCACCCTTGCTCTCACAACTCAAAAACACAAAACATGAAATTAAAAATAAAAATCAAATTCTTGGAATTCATTAAATTTCATTTAAATCTAGTGCATAACATTCAAACACCAAGAAACTCACTCATGTACCCTTGATTACAAAATCTAGTTTTTCTCATAGCTTACAAACCCCAACTCTGTTTGCCACAAGATTTTGACTTAAGATTCCTTAGGAAAAATCCTTAAAGAATAGTTCTCGCTTGTCCCATTGATGTAATCATCCATTTTTTACATCCCTTGAAGTTTCCAGCTATAAATCATGTTTTCTCATATCTATAAAAACTCCGTGAGCCAAATCTTCCAAATTTTGGTGCAAAGCCTTGAAATGAAAAATGAAAACTTCTGCAACCACTTTTGTTTCAATCTCAAAACCTATAAGACCATTGTATATTTTTATTAAGTCTTTACCATGTAACTTTCTAAATATAGTAAGTCTGAGAAATAGTTGGTTTTCATTCCCTTAGTTCATTCCTCCAAGTGTAAAACAATAAAAAAATTGAAAAAATAGACACCCATGTGTGGCTAAATAAGAATATTAAATGTCCAAAACTAGATAAAAATTGTCACACATGTTCCTTTTCATGCCTCACTAAATTCAAGCTTTCACAAAGGTCAATTTCTCATTTTTCAAGAAAATTCCCACATTTCTAGATGCGGTAAGCACAAGGTGTCTTAGAGTGAGCATGTCAAACTTGGAAGTATCGATAAATCTATGCCTATCACTAAGTAGTGATAATATCTCACCGTATTCCTCATATGGGATTGATGAGGAAAAATTTATGCTTACAAAGGAGTGACAATTGATTTGTGACTCAAGAGTAAGGAATCCTCTCGCCTCCCAATTCTAGTCTCAAGGTGCATTTTGGTCCCAGAGGATATTTTTCATCTCATACGGGTATTTTATCATAAGGGGGAAGGATCATGATCATTACTTTGTGTACGAAAGTCCATCAAGTTCATTCCATGTGGATGATTGGTAAAGAAGACATGATAGTGCTTCATGGATTAGAAGGATTGTTTCAAGTTAAAGAGGATATTATTTATTGATCTCATTGGTCCCTTCTTCAATTGCATATCATTTCTTCTCTCGGTGTATCTAATAGGGCTATATAATTTCATCATTCTAGGAGGCTTCTCACGGTAGAAGAGGACAATAATGATTTCATCACTTCTTCACTGGTCAATCACTAGTATTGAGGGGTTATCGGGCTCGTAGGAGTGGATATTCTTCATGGTCAAGCTTCTTAATACTTATTCGTTCGGGATTAGAGATTCTCCTCTCTCTCTTATTTCGTCTCTTCTCCTCTCTTTATCTCTCTAGAATTATATTTCTTCGTTGAGGAGAAAATTTTGTAAAAAGTGACTTAAGTCACTTAAAGTTTCTATTTCTTTGTTGGGAATTACACTTTAAGTTGAAAATTCATATGGGAATGTGAAGATCCATTTTGATTTGGATATATATTGTAATTTTCTCTCATTCCAAATAATAGTATTTTTTTCTCCTCTAGCAAACTATGTTTCTTCTATTTCTTTCTTAATGTATTCCTCTCCATCTCAACTACTACTCCAATAGAGCATTGTAATCCTACACAACTAGGGAAAGAATGAATCTTTTGATGAATATAATGCAATTAAAAATTTTGTTGATTGTTTTGTTTCTTGATTTGTACATTTGTTTCTTCTCATTGTTAACTTGGAAGTATTCTAGTTTTATGTCAATAAACTCAACTTGTTATTTATTGAATAAAATCCCTTCTCACTTTCTCCCTCTCTCCATAAACACACATTTCCTCCACTACATTTTCCACATGGGTTTAATGGAGTATGCATGTGTGATCCTTGGTCAAAATTCCACCTCAATGGTTAGATTTGTTTACATATTTCCTTATTTTCAATAAATGGAGTTTCCCCATTACTAAGAAAAGGGACCTAGTCTCAGAGAGTTGGTGAAAGCCCCTAATTTACCCTTGCAAAAAATTATTTCACCAACAATTTTTTAGTGCCCAATGTGGGCATATTTTAATGTCCTAGACCCTAGAACAAACCTTAAAATCCTAAAAAATAAATAATCCAAAATCCGTAGAAATTTGGAAAATCTCAAAAATACAAAAAACCCAAAAATATGAAATCCATTACTTGAAAACCCACTACTAATTTTTGTGAGAAACCCTTCATATTCCACAATGACTTTTCATATTCTAGATGTAAACTTTCATATTCCTCACTGAAAAATATTTTTGAGAAAAATGGAAGTTGAAGTGGAAAGACCTCAACAAATTGTTCCATGGGGAAGGAACACTTGTCTACTTTCTCTTACACCACCTATTTGTGATTTTTAAAAAGGGTATCATAAAAATTTCTAAAATTCAAAGGTGATGGTACTCAACTTCCTGAAGAACTTACTGCAGCCTTCATTACTTCATGTGGAGTTCTTTGAGTTGTGTATGAGTATGTTTTTGTAAGACTATTTGAGGAGTCCTTAAAAAAGTAGTTGAATGGTTCTACCTCTTTCCTCTCATTCCATAATAAGTTGGGAGAAAGCATATCAAAAGGTCCCACTTTTTCGTAGTTTTGTATTTCAACAAACTATGTCAATTTAACCAAAACATAACCAAACACATATAAAATGACCAAGACATGCATTTTTAAGAAACTATAAATACCAAGGTGCTTCATCCATCTGAGGATTTACCTAATTTTTTAAATTTCTATAGTATTTTGTAATTATTTATTTACTAGTGGATTCATTTTAAAATATTTATGGCCTGGTTCTACACTTTCTATGCTTCCTAAAAAATTAGGAAGATATCATAACCAAGTTTGAAGAAAGATTTAAATCAGTTGAAGACTCTTAATATATATTTTTCAATTGGTCCAAATGAAGAAAGAATCAAATGAACTCATGAGATACTTTGTGGCGCGATTCAATAGATTGTTGAAAATAATACATGTGGAAGCTTCACCATCCGATGATAAAAAAAAGATTCTTCATCAATGCATAATTATCTCAAGGTCATATTTATCCTATGGAGATTTCAACCTCAAACTCTTGAAAATGCCCAAGAATATGCCATCAAAGTAGAAGATGATATGATTTTGTCTAGGAAAGTGAAGAATCCAAATGGTAAGAAAAAGGGTCAAACCTCCAAAGAAGGTACCACTGATTCTCTTGTTCAAAAATTAGATAATGATGTGATTTCATTGAAGAAGAAACTTGCACAAGCCTCTGTCTCATACAATGATGCTCTGAGGGGAAGATATGTAAATCAAAATCAAAATCAAAATAGAAATAAAATAGGTGGAGGAGAAAGAATATTAGCTCTTGAAGAACCTCACACTTGTGAATGCCACATGTGAAGCAAGGCCCAAAGAAGAGTATGATGAAGCTCAATTTGAATATGAAAATGATGAGGAAATTTTTTCCATTGATGAGATTAACTCTGCTAGAAACATTGGCTTTTTTAATATGGATTTTTGAATATACCCCTTCTTCGGATGATGAAGATAATGAAATCATTTCTAATATGAATATTCATTCTTATGCGGTGTTCACCCATTTGAAGGCTCAAGAGAGGGATAATTATTGAAAATTCAAATATCCTCAAGTGGAAAATCTAAAAAATAAATAACAAAAATAGGATCATTATTTCCCCTCTCATACAATCAACAGAAGAATAATCCGAAACTATCCATAATTTCCTCTATATATTCAAATATAGGTAAGTCTACCTCTCATTTTCTAAGTTCTACCCCCATTTTTGTATTTAAATGTAATTATATGAATAAGAATAGTTTAAATAATAATTTCATTCCAAGAAGTAGTCACCCTCTTGCTACTACATCCACTCCATCATCCTCCTCATCTAAGTCTCATTTTGACATAATTGAACATGTTAAGAAGTCCAAGGTCCAAATTTTTAATTTTAGTATTTGAGAAATCATCCCAAGAAATTTGATAAACTTTTCCATTTTATCAAAGGAAATAATTCAAATTCATGTTCCAAAAACCTCTCTACAAAAGATTCAATTCCCACTCCTAGCAATGTTGTATCTCAAAACCTTCTTGCCTCCACACCCTCCACTTTTGGAAAAATATAACCCTTCTACCTTTCTTTGTTGATCAATGGATATAAATTGAATAATTGTATCATTGATTCTGGAGCATCGATAATGTCATGCATGTAAAATTTACACATGTTCTTGGTATCACTCTTGTCCCTACTTATTGGCCATTGTTATTCCATGGAGACCAAAGAAGTACCTCTTGTTGGTCAATTCAAATATATTCAAGTAGCACTTGTGGACTTTCCTAATAAGAAGATCAATCTCAAGATACTTATGGCAGACATGCCTAATTTATATGGGATTTTTACTTGAGATGAAGCTTTTGCATAGATCATTTCCCACCATACTAGTTAAGGGTTTCATGAAGTAGACTATTCAAAAGTAAGATGATCCAGGAAGACATAGTATATCAATATCAAAGACGTTGCAACTATTTCATGACTTCAAAATAAAATGTTGAGCTTCCTGTCTTGGTGGAAGAGTTCTCAAATGTGATCTAACCATTAAGAAAAATGAGGTTGATTTGATGGACCCTTAATTTCACAACGCACCTTTCCCATTTGGTATTGATATTGGTTCTCTATTTCATGATGAGTTCTCAAATGTGATTGAACCAGTTAAGGAACATGAGGATGATTTGATTGACCCTCAATTTAATAGCACACCTTTCCCATTTGGTATTGATATTGGTTCTCTATTTTATGATGATGAAGATTAGGTATGCCATGAATTACAATAAGGAAGCCCCCAAATGAAAAAAATGATGTGGATCATGAGAAAGATGAATTTTCAAATAATTTATGGCATTAAAAATTAACTAATGAACATAATTGTGAAAATGAAGCTTTCTCCTATCCATTTGTAGAAGAGGACCTTCTTTATGGTGGATATATGGATAAGAAGGTGCTTGGGTATCTTGAATATTATACCACTCATGAAAAATAAATGGTGATATTCAATGAACCTTGTGAAAGTGAGATAGTCTCTCCTAGCCATATTCTTTGAGACCCAATGTGAAGGTGAGTATGTGGCATCTTTGAAGAAGGAATCTATGTAAGACATTTTAAGGGCTACAAAGGAACTAAAAACCTCAACTTAGTCTTTAAATCATAACCTATGCTATGAATATGTAATATAGGTATGCTTTGACATTTGATTCTTCATTTTATGCACAAATGTTCAATAATGAAATAGAACAAATGAGAAGAGCTCAATGTCCCTTTTGAAACATTTGTTGATGAGTATGAATGTGAAGATGATTCCTTCTCTTTCCTTTTTGTGAAGAATATTGTATTCATGTTGAATGGAATGAAAAGGAAATGCTTGAATCTCTCATGGATGTCTTCATTCATGAGGATAGTACATCCATCATAGAAAGTGATATCAAGGTCAATAATGAGTTAGTGTGTGTGAAAGAGAAACATCTAGAGTGGCCACTTGAACATAAATCAAAAGATAAATATAAGGATGGTGAAAACTTAAAACTATCTATCAAGAATCATCCCAAAGAAATAATAGTCATGGAGAAAATGAAAAATCATGAACATTTTCCAAATGGTGAGCATGAGGCTATTTGTAAGCATGGTAAGATGGTAATCATCACAAATCAATCTTGTGATAGTGTCAAAATGAGGAATGTCAAATCACAAGAAAAAGTGAATGTAACAATAGATTGGCCATGTGAAATGGAATTTCAGGGGAAGTGATAAAAATGAGCTAGTCATATTCAGACCTCGTGCATGCACCTTTCTTTCATAATTAATTAAGGAAGGGGTCTTACCTCATTAAACCAATCAATGGATTTGCATAACAAAATCATTTGGTGCTACTCTTGGTATGGGTAAATCCAAAGGATTAAAAGTGATACAGTGAAAGCGGGTTATCCCCATGTGTACCATAGGTTATTTAGGTTTTTTTCCTCATTGTGTGGTGTGTTTACCTTTCTATTTTGTGTTTCCCTTTCCATCGTGTGTTTTTTTGGTTATTCTTGTTTGTGTTGCTTTCTTGTATTGCTTAAACGTTATGTGACTCTATTTACCCAATGGATAAGGCACCTCGATATACTCCCCAAGAGAAAATTAGGTTCATGTTTTCTCCATTTTTCCTTTTTCCAATCCAAAACAAGTCCTTGAGTAAGATCCAATTTTTGTCATGCTAAATTTATAGCATGCAAAATTTAAAATTTTTGTCATGACAACCAAACCCACACTTGAAATTCCCTTTCCTGGTCAATGTAAACCTTTCCTCGGCCATCATTTCAATTGTGTCATCCTCATTATGGTCAAGAGGAATGTTCTAAAATTATTTTCAAATTTTTTCATGTACGTATAAGATTACTTAACTTGTTTCTTGAAGATATTGATATCTAAGAAAGAACAGTACTCCCAGAGACTTCAAAAGACACATTTTTGGTCTTTTATCACTTTGGTGGAAAACCTCCAAAAGCATACAAGAAAGTATAAAATCACCTAGAGGCATGTGGAGATACATGAAATTGTTATTAGTCATTTTAGGAATATTATATGAAGAAAATTATGTTATGGAATAAGTTAAACAATAACGGGTCTTTATGGGCAAGGTATTGGGAAATGTAATTTTAAAAAGAGCTAGTCACCTTGTTCAAAATGTTTCAAGAGCCTCATGAATTATTTGGAGGTCATATCATAGGAATCATAAATATTATAGAACCTACTTTATGGTTCAATTATCAAGGAATAATTCTCCGGGAGAATAAAAATGTGGAAATCTTCCCACTAAAACAACACAAGAGTCCTTCTACAAAGTGAAAGTTGATCGAAAGTTTTTAACACTCTGGGAAGATTAATAGGCTTGAAAAAATATAAAATTATGTTATTTTTAATTCTCTCCATTACTCATAAGTTTTTTTTTTTCATTTTCATTGAAAACTCTTCTCGTCACTTAGCTCATTAGTGTACAACTCTAGGAAAAAGTGGATATGCATGTGAAATTTTTGGAGAACTCATTTTCAGCACTTATAAATAGTATCATTATATTCATTGGCATTTTCCATAAAAATTCATATATTGATGGAAACACTTCATTAATTTTTGACTTTGGGGAAAAGGAAACATTCCAGGAAGAAATTTTGAAGTGTAAACCATGCTCTGATGCAACACTTGGGAGTGCATGCGCACTTTTGGTGTCCGTTTTCACCCTTGTAGCACTTTTGAGGTGTAATTTCACCTCATAAGTGTGCCTCACTCCTATTTGTGGAAATTCTCAACTCAAAACATAACATGAAGTCAAAAAGTGCATGTGAAGGAAAAGTGAGTGTTTTAAGTTGTGGTGGGTCCCATTTTCCTCCAAGGCACATTTTTAAACTCTATTTGCACCTTGGATGCACTTATGAGGTGAAATTTCACCCCAAATTTTCACCATGCCCATATTGGTTGAAATTTTGATGTACATGGATGCCAAATCAAGTCAAAAAAGAAAGCTCTCACGTGCATGTGTTTTCCATCCTTTCTCCTCATCACCATCGCTATGGCACATTTTTATTCCCTCCATACACCCAAGGAAAATTTTTGAGGTGAAATATCACCCAAAAATTGCACCCAATCATAATGGAGTTTCCATTATCCACCTCCCACTCCTCCATTTTCCCATGTGCACTCTCCCTCTCTTCATCTTCCACCATATAAATTCCCTCACCCTTGCTCTCACAACTAAAAAATACAAAACATGAACTTAAAACTAAAAAGAAAATTCTTGTAATACATTAAATTTCATTTCAATTTGGTTCATAACATTCAAACACCAAAAAACTTACTCCCATGCCCTAGATCTCAAAATCTAGATTTGCTCATTACTTGTGAATCCCAACTCTGTTTGCCACAATATTTTGACTGGTAGATTCCTTATGAATTCCTTTAAGAAGAGTTATTTATTTCCCGATTGATTCAATCATATAAATTTTTAAATCACCTTGAATTTTCCATCCATTAATCATTTTTCTCATATTTGTGGAAACTCGGCAAGCCAAATCTTCCAAAAATTGGAGACAATCCTTGGAATGTAAAATGGAAACTTCTGCAACCACTTTTGTTTCGATCTGACACCCATAAGACCACTTTATTTTTAATTAGTTATCTACCATGTAGATTACTATAAATAGTAGTTCTAAGAAATATTTTTTTCATTCTCTCAATTCATTCCTCCAAGTGTAAAGCACTCAAAAATTAACAAAATAAAAAAATTGCAAAGAAATAGACACCCATGTTGGCATTGTGTTGTCATTGATGTCAAAGTATAATTTTTCAGTATTTTTTAATTTCTTTTATGTCAAAAGGAAAGATAAACAGAAGTTTTATTGGTAGTGTCAAGTCTAGGTGAGTTTTCGTGTTGAGGATTGTTTGGTCCTAGTGATGGTGCATGGTTTCTTGAGTCAGTTTGAGAGCTTGTAGAGGTGATGTAGTGTTTTGGTGATGTTTGGATGATTTCATGGAATTTGGTGAAGGTAATTATAGGTGTGAAAGGTATACAAGGTGATGACGTGGTCAGATTTAGTGAAGCAAGCATGTTTAAGGTTTATGTTCTTGAGACCTAGTGAGCGAGAATGAGGCATGTCATGGTGAAATGAAGTGTGTATCAGTTGTGTGAGAATGGTAATATAATTTTAAGCATGTATATGAGTTTTTTGGACACTCATAAGTGTCTTTGAGTGCTGGTTCAGTGTTAGACTTTTTTTTTTGTTTGTTCCTAGACCTAACCCTTAAGAAAGCATGTCCTAGTGTGGTGGAGTTGGTACTTATGGGAATATTTTAGAAAACGTGATAGTTGGATTTTTTTATCAATTTTATGCCATGGTTTGGTCCAAATTTAATTACCTAATGTTGAATATTTTTCAAGTTATGCCATTTTACTAAAACTGAGTTGTGAAGGTGAGAAACCAACACTAAATTTAGACTTTATGGTGCTTGTTGGAGAGTGTGTGCTTTGCGCTGGGACCCAATATCTTTGGGATAGTTGAATATTTCTATCATGAATATTTTACAAGTGTAATGAGGTATTTTTATCGTCATGTTTTTATGAACAATCGTTAAGAAGGTAAACAACTTTTAAACCCCTCAAAACCCTAACTTGGTAATGACTTGGAAGAACTTGAGTATAGTGACCCAAAATTGATTGTTTGGTAAAATTTTATAATTATATGTTATATAGGACACCTCAATATTTCTTCAGGTTTGATTTAGAGGTATTGGTTATATGTGGGCCCCACCCAAAAAGACAAGTTTCAGATTTTTATTTTCTCCAAAAGTGTCCATTGTACCGAATGACTAAATTAGTATTTATTGAAGTATGGTATTTTTATTCATGTACATGATGGTTTAAAATCATGTTTTAGGTATTAGGATGTCAAGTGTGCCCTATCTTGCATGATTGGTTTTTGGGCAGTTTGGAGCAGTCTAAGTGCAGAGCTATTTTGGAGGTGCTACAATCAATTTTTGGAATGGTTTCAGTTTTATTGAGGTCATGATATTTACATTGGTATATCATAATTTATTCTTTATGTTATTTGAGAAATTTATGGCTTGGTTTCTGAGGACTAATTTTGAGGGTGTTTGTTTGTGCATGCTCTTCAAAGTGGATTCATGAGGTGAAATGATGGTTCTGAGTTGTTTCATTGTTAATGGAGATTTTTAATGGAGTGTAAAACATTTATAAGTGTGTTACATGCTTCAGTGAATATGTTTTTGGTCTATAGCATTCATCTTATGGTAAGTTGGCTTGTTTTGTTGTTTTAGGGCTTTTTGAGTCCTAATGATGGTCTAGAAGTCTCTAGGTGATCTTAGCGACCTATATATCTTATTTTGGGTGATATTTTTTTCATTTTCTTATGATGTGGGAGTTTTTTTATATATGTATTCCAAACCAAGTGAATTCTAAATAAGAAACATGTATAAAATCAAATAAGAAATCTCATTTGAGCTAGTTAAAAGAGAGAGAAAAAACTTTGACCTAGAGGGATGATTTGTGAAGGTGTAAGAGGTATTTGTGACCTATAAGAGAGGTAAAAGAATGTATGCATATGTTCTAGAATTTTTAGGTGTTGGAGAGATAGGTCATTAGACCTAATCAGCTTTGTGGAGGAAGAGAGTGAGATTCAATTTGTCATATTCAATCGTTATAGCAACATTTCAGTGGTGACACATATTTTAGGTGGATTTGGTTGGTGCCAAGTCATCTTGAGGTTTGATTCCTCCTTGTATGGTTTTTTCTCCTTTTGGGGTTGGTGCCTCACTAAATCTAGGGGTTTGTGCTCCTTGTTGAGTTGGTGCTCAACTAAATTTGATTCATATCTCTAATAAAGTTGTGTTTCACTGGTTTTTCTTACCCTTGAGGTTTTCCCATTTGAATATGGTGTTATTGTGTTATTTCACTCTCATTTTCTCTTGTATTTTTATGTTATTATGGATGCATGCTTAATGGTTAAATTGAATGGTTAATGGTTGAAATTATATAAGTGGATGAAAAGTTTTATTGCACACTGATTCACCCCCACGGTGTTTATGCTTCCAAATAGACACCCATGTGTGGCTTACTAAGAATATTAAATTTCTATAATGAGATCAAAATGGTCACACATGTTCCTTCTCTTCATTCCTTGCTGATTCAAGCTTTCACAGAGGTCAATTTCTCGGTTTTTGCAAGAAAATTCCTACATTAGTGAATGTGGTAACCATAAGGTTTCTTAGAGTGTGCAAATCAAATTTTGAAGTATCAATGCATATTCACATGTCACTAAGTAGTGATCATCTCTCAGGATCTTTCCTCGTGGGAGTGATGAGGACACATTTATGCTTGAGAAGGAGTGACAATTGATTTGTGACTTAGGAGGAAGGGAATCCCTCTTGGCTCCCAATTTTGGTCTAAACGTGCATTTTAGTCCTGAAGGACACTTTTCTTCATCTCATATGGTATTTTGATCAAAGGGGAAAAGATCATTATGGTTACATCATGCGAGAAATTACATTAGGTTGATTTCATATGGATGATTGGTCAAGAATACATGCTATTTTTTTCATGGATTGGAAGGATTATTTCAAGTAAAAGAGGTCATTTTTCATTAATCTATGTGATCCCTTCTTCAAGTGCTTCTCACTTCTTCTCTCAATGTACTGACATGGCTATAAAAAAAATTATTCTAGGAGGATTCTCACAAAGAAGAAGAGGTTGAGGATCATGATTTCATCACTACACTAGAGCATCACTATAGGGGTCATCAGTTCGGTGAGGATTTTATTCATGGTCATAGCTTCTTCATCCTTCTTCGTTTAAGCTTGATATTCTCCTCTCTCTTATTTCCTCTCTTCGACTCTCTTTCTCTGTCTAGAATTATCATTGAGGATAAATTTTTTAAAAAAGTGACTTAAGTCACTTAAAGTTTCTATTTCTTCATTGGGAATTGCACTTTAAGTTGAAAAGTTGAATCGGAAAGTGAAGATACATTTTGATTTGGCTATATATTATATGCTCTCTTTATTCCAAAAATAGCATTTTTTCATCCTCTCTACCAAACTATGTTTCTTTTATTCTTTGCTTAATGTATTCCTCCCGATCTAAACTTTTACTCCAATAAATCATTGTAATCATGCACAACCAAGGAAAGAATGAATCTTTTTATGGATATAATGCAGTTAAAATTTGTGTTGATTGTGTTTTTGACTTTCTTTGCATATTGGTGTCTTTGCATTATTAAATTAGAAGTATTTTGGTTTTATGTCAATGAACTTAGCTTGTTATTCAATAAATAAAAACCCCCTTCTCACTTTCTCCCCTCTCAATACACACACATTTCCTCCACCTCTTTTTATACATGAGTTTAATAGAGTATACTTATATGATCCCCAGCTTAAAAGGCCACCCCTAAGGGTTAGAGTAGAATTAATATTTCCTTGTTTTCAATAAATGGAGCTGCCCCATTCCTAAGCAAAGGGACCTAGTCCTAGAGCATTGGTGAAAGCCCCTAATTTTCCCTTGCGAAAAAAATATTTTTCCAAAACCAAACTAAGAGAAGAAGATAAAGCTAAACAATTTTCATCAACATGTTCATTTTTTCTAAGAGAAGTAAACACATTATCATTTACAAGTGAAGTAGATGTATAAGTATGACTTTTAATTTCAGTAGAAGAAACACAAGTTGAATAAATAGTATTATGTGTAATTGGAATAAGATCAATTGTATTATTAGTGTATGCTGAACATCAAATGTTATGAATATCAATAGAAGTAGAAATAGCATTCTTTTAACATTTAAGAGAACTAGTAGAAGAAATTTCAAGAGGCATAGTAATAGTATAATTATTAACATTACTTTTGCATTCATGAAGAAGAGTAGAAACATATTTCAGTTCATGTGCAATAGAAGAATCATCATACAATTCGTCACTAGGGCATTCACTCTAGGTATATTTTAAATCATTGTCATAAATACAATGAATACCATCAATTAATGTAATAATGGAAGGGATATCCTCTTCATTCAAACTAGAAATAATCTCATCATCACTAGAATCTATGGGATCTATTGCCTCAAGTGGAGCATCACCATGTTTCAAGGAAGATGGTTAGTCACCATCACTTTCCCAAGAATCATATTACCTTTAAAACTAGGGGTAATAGTGTGTTGCATCTCACAAGAGTTATCTAAATATTTGATTGGTGTAATAGAAGAAGTAGCAGTATTAGTGAAGTTGATTATGGGGAATTTTGTTGTAAGACCTATAGAATAGATTAGGGTGCTTTCTGAACATGGTATATGAGGAATATCTTGAGATGGAGTAGAAAAATTAGGTAGCATATCTTAAAACACAATAGGATGAGCCTTTTAATCATTATTTAATTCTATATCATCATCGGTGGGAGAAAGAAAAAATAGTTACAAGTAGCATCATCAATAAATGTAGCATTACTAGAGGTAATACGACTAGGGAAACATTATAAGGGATAACCTCCAAAATTGGGTCAAGATCATAATTATGAATTATGTTAGAAAACCAAGTTGTAGAACCATCGGTTAAAGTATGGTGAATAGAGACATGCCTATAATTATCATTATAGTTTAGTAAAGCACCAGTATAGTATGGACCTAGTTAGAGGGATGGGAACCATTGCATATTATAAAATATCTATAACAAGCCATGGCCACATACAAATAAAAAGGTATACTCCTAGAAATAATACACACATTCCCTAAGATAGAATTAATGTTTAGAAATCATTAGTTCTAATACACAAGGAACTAATAAGATCTTATATTAGGTAAAGGGTTCAATCAAAATTCGGTTCACCAAAGTGTTTAACACTTAATTAAATTTTAGGTCAATTTAATTAGGTTTTACTTGTAGTAATATGAAAAAGAGTGCACTAATGGAACCACTCACATTTACAACTTAGATCACATAAAACAGAACATATAATTTGAAGCACAAACAAGATGGAAAGAGGCACTTATTTGGCTTAGAACATATTTAGGATGTGTCTTAGATATGAAACACTCACTTATTAGAGCTATATAACTACTGGGTAAGGACCATAGAAAGAGGTCAAGACCTTACCATTTGGTCCCGACTAACTCATATGTGTTTGGACCATCAAGTAGCCGGAGACTCGTAACTTCAGTATTGTTATGTGTTTTTATTTATCACTCTTTGATATTTTAAACTTCATATAAAACCCTAGATGTCAAACATGAAACCTATAAAAAAAATCATATCTATTCTATAATATACTAAAGCAATCATTAGCTCTAAAAATAAATATACAAATTCTTGAGTCGAATGACCCCGCGGTCACCTCGTTTTGAATCACTAAGCATTGTACCACATTTAAAACTAAATGTAGTTCTTCTAATGATGTGTGTAAAGGTATGTGCAACTATCCATTAACCTAGGTTTTCCCTTATGACTTGTTAGCAAATGGATTTGCACACATTTAAATGACATGCAACATTATGGGAACAAAGTCCCTCCTCAATGAAGGTGAGGCCACCTTTATTGAAAACCAAAACTGTATTTACATCTGTACATTCAAAATTGTATGTGGGGGTGTTTTAGAATATCAATGGAAAGAAAAGTGAATGAGGGAGATGGAATGGAATTAAGGAAATGAATGGAAAGGAATGAATGGAAGGAACATGTAATAGTTAGGTAAAAGCAAAGCCTAATATTGCATGGAGAAGAAAAATAAATAGCTAACACAAATAAAATGGAGTTTGCATCAGCTAAATGAGAATGAGTAAAAGGGAACACATGTGAGCAAGTAGATAATTAGAGCTTGATCATTGTGAACTAGAACAACATATTAGTAGCGTTGACAATAATATCAAAGACAATATTTGCATGCAAGATTTAAACACTAACATCTAATGAAAATAAGAAGATAAAATTCTATAAGAGATAAGAATGAGACACAAAGTTCATATTTCATTAACTCTAAAATATCTTCTCAAAAAGAACACAAAGTTTCTTTCTTTGAAATAAAGCTTGCACAAAAGTATTTTCTTCTCCTCTCTTAAAGTCACCCTTACAAATGAGCCCCTAACTTCCTTTTATAACCCAAAAGTTGGTTAAAAGTAGTTATGGTTTAGATGAACATTAAATAGGGCATCTTAAATGACTTTGAATTTTTCAACCAACTTTTCAAAAGTAACTTGAAAATAGAACTCACTTAAGTTATCAAAAAAATTCAAAAGTGAGTTAAACAATAACATCACTTAATGAATAAAAGCAATGGATACATGTGGACCCCACTTAAATGACTTGGACACACAAATATACATTCTAGTCAGCAACATGCCACCTAGATCAATACACCTAAGATCAGTGCCTTATCCATTGGGCCAAGAGTTCGCCTATCCTAGTCGTAAAGGAATGAACTCACTGACTGTGCTTCATAATCCTCCAGATGACCAGAGAGCCGAACCTGAAACTAGAGTAATTCATCCACCTCTCCATTTGATCAACATCTGGTGTGAGAAATTTTGTCTTTACATTCAATTCTTCACATTCTTTGAATACCTTTCCATGGTGAATTCTCCATTTGTCGTGATTCATTTGTAGTCGTAGTCATTATGCCACTTGGCTTCTCGAGAATCTCGCTCTTGATCTTTCATTCTTGAGGAGATATTCCAAGAGTCAAGATTGTAATTCACTTCCTGGAATTATGTCTTTTGTCTCTGTCAACATCCTGAAGTGTTTCCATTCTAATTCACTCATGATCATCCAATTCGAGAAAGCTCTAACTTTAAGATTGGCCGATGAAGTATCACACCCACTGATAACTGAGAATTGATAGGGACATGCTTGAATGATGTGGCCTTACTTGATGATCTGCATAATCACACTTGTTTGTAAATGACATGATTTTGAAGTCGTGGCAGAAGCTTGATTTCAGGCTATTACTTCCTTTTTACAAAACTTCACAAATCACCTCTGAAACTTCCCTATGAAAAATAACAAATCTTGTTTTGAGAAGCTCTCATTAAATAGCGATTCTATTAAGGTACCAAAAGTATGTGTGTTATATTTTTTTTCCCAAATCAAATTCTTCAGTCAAATATTAAAGGTCAAATTTGATTCTTTTGAAACTGCTAAGAAAATGCAAGTGTAAAACTACGAAAATCCTATTTGGTTTTAGCCTAGGAAAAATATCAAACATCACCCTAGGAATCTACAACTTGGAAAGGGAGAATATGAATGTAGGGAGAATCCAAATAAACAATACTTTTCTTTTGAAAATCATCCGAGTTCAAAATATTGACTCTCAAAGTTAGTCTCCTTGACAGGCTAAAAACTACGTGTGCGACAAAATCAAATAAATTGTGTTTTATTTGGCTCAGTGAAAAATATCAAATGAGGTGTTGTACATTTTAAAATTGTCAAATAAGTACATTAAGGTGGGGAGAATTCAATAGAACCAAACCATTCATCTTGAAAATCACTCAGGCCCAAAATATGGATTCTCAAAGTAGGCTTTTCGACAAGTTGAAATAGTGCGTGTGAATGAAATTCAAATGAAACTTGTGTTTTTTTGGGTTCGTGAAAAATACCAAATGAGGTGTTGTGCATTTGTAAATGAGTATGGAAGCACCTTAACATGATTAAAATCACGGGAAATGATTGGTTTTTCACAAAAATCATCCACTTGAGATATTTAGCTCCAAAGTTGATTACTTGAAGCCAGAATAGAAACTGCAAAAAAATAATAATTTTTTTATTATTATCGATTCTGATGGATATGTACAAGATCGATCTTGAATTTTTATTAATTTTATACTTCTCCTCCTTTCCTGATTCAAGTTACTTCAATGTGGGGATTGCTTTGATTTTAAAATACTTTGAATATCGACTTTTTCCTTTCGTTGGCATTTGAATGTGTGATATTATTAAATGGCCTGAATTGCCTGGAGAGCTCTTGGTTTATGCAAATGCGTGAATAATTAGTTTTCCTGAATGCATGAATAATAATTTTATCAAGCGTTAATAATTATTATTTTTATTAAATTCTCCCGTGGAATTTCTTCACCAAAAAAATTCTACGTGAGCACTCCTTGGCTTGTCTAAGAATGTAGATTTTCTCCCTTCTTCTGGTGGTGTGTGGAAAATCTTTCTTACACTATTGCTGAAACATGGCACTATTTTCCTTTAATCCCTTCTCTCCTAAAACATTAAATTCTGCTTGATTTATTCTGTGTGGATAATGCTTCTTTGACTGTTAGCGTGGAAAACTTGCATGTGCATGCCTTGGCGTTGGATTTCTTGGTTTCTATTTTGGCCTACGTGGATTCTCTTACAACATGGCCTATTATTTATACCTATTTCTCCTTTCAATCGTGGAATTCCTTCCTGATCATGCATGGACAACTACATGTCTTTATAATGCATTTTTTTTAATTGCTTTGAATGCTAGTGCTTGCGTTGGAAATGCTTTGTTTGGATTGGGTGTGAATAAGTGGAAACCATTGCTTTTTGGTTTATCCTCTCCTCTCCCACGTGGGAAATTATTCTCTATTATTTTCCTTGTTTTATTTTGTGACTTTCTACCTCCCATGTGTGGCTTCCTTCTGTGGTATATTCTCTTATGCATGGATTTTTTTTACCTCTTTTCTCCAGTGTAGGAAATTGTTTTGTGCATATTTGTCTTATTATGCTTCGATGCATGGAAATTGTTTTTCCTTATTAAAACAAGCTGCGTGGACTTCCATTTCTCCTCTTTTATGTTGGGTGTTGGATTTGTTCCTAAAATCAATGCATTAAAAACTTTAATTCCTCCCAAACAATGTGTGTGGGTTGTTTCTTTCATTGGCTTATTTGTCTTCTTAAGTTTGAAACGTTGAAATCTGGAAAACTCTTGCATTGAAACCTCCTTTACTTCTGGTGTATTGCTTGAGGGATGTGATAAAAATATTTCTTGGAAACACTTCTACAGAGGAAATAAGAAGTTAGAAATATTGAAAGCTTCAAAGCTTCTTCGCATGACTTTTTCCAACGAGTTTGACGGAGAAATGGTTATGAGGATTAAAGAAGCTTTGTAAGCATTTCTTATTTCCGTTCTTCGGTAGTGGGCATTAATTGCGAGGAAGAGGAAAAAACTTGGTTATTTTCCAGTTAAGTCGATGATGGCAAAGCGAGGCTTGCGATTCCCATTTATTTCCCTATGTGAGAAATTGAGAGATCGTTTTCCATCTAGTCGGGTTGGCGGTCGATGCGAGAAATTCCACAAGTGGGGAAAAAAGAAGAATTTTCCACGAAAGGGGAAATCCGAGTGCAGAAAGCCAATTTGACATCCCCAACAATTAGAAGCGAATTTTATTTTTCCTCGGCAATAAAGATCGATTGATTTTTTTAATAAATATTAAATTAATATTTATTTAATTAAAAACCCCAAAAATTAATAAAATTAATTTTATTAAATAAAAGGGTAATAAATTAATTAAATGTTAATTAATTAATTATTAACACGATTCGACGACGATGGGAGGAGTTCTCCCCAAAATGAGTGAAACAAAGACCAAAAGCGATCACGAGAACAAGGCGATCACGAGGGTTATAAATCACGTGAAAGAACACTTATGAATTTTTTAAAATTTTCACGTTTATTAATTTTACAAAGTCAAAATTAGGTGATAACATGAATCAACAACGATAATGGGATATGTTACTTCATCCCAATAAAAACCCTTGTGTGTAGATGAAAACTTCATAATTATGCCCTCTTATGTTATGTATGTATTATGCAGATGTAGTCCTTACTTTTTCATCTCAATAAGTGGTAGATAAATAGATGATTGTTAGATAATAAATGTTTATTTGAGAATTATATATATGATTTCTTACTTTAAAATTAGGACCTTAGTGGTGGGAAAGGATACAAACCAAAAGATAAAAGAGTGAAAAATGGGCCCATGAGGAGAAAACAAATGAAAAATAAAAGGGGCCAAGACCATACATAATGGTCAAGACCATATGTATAGTCATGACCTTATTGTATGGTCTTGGATAGGGATCAAATAATGAAAAATAGTAAAGAAGGTTGTGAGAGACCTTTATAAGAATGGTAAAAATCAACTCAAAGAGGAAAGACAATAAGAGGTCAAGTTTCATTAAGTAACAAAGAGCAAATCAATAAAGGATTGATGCCACTAAGATCTTGTTTCATTGTTCAAAACTCATGTACATATTGAACCAACTAAAGTATAATGTAATAATGATTTTATGAAAATTTTGGTGTCTATAGGAACAAGGTTTCCAAACCAACCACTTAGACCCATTGCTCACCAATCTATTCAAATTTTTAGTCCCTTCGGTTATGAAGAATAGCATGAAAATTGAGATACTCAATTCGATTAGTTCTTTAACACATTCATTTCTTTAGCATGGAACCCATCTCTCCCATAACGATGAGGCTAGTACTTTGAGGAATTACACATCATATAGTATAGTTTTTCATTCTTTTGGAAGTCTAGGAACTTGTGTGGTTGATGAGGCTACTCACGACCTAGTCGGGTTGCTCCACAACCTATTTAGGCTAATCTACAAGCTGATATGGGTGTTTGATCAAAGGAGACACATCATGATTATGTGTTGGAAACTATCATAAACATAGAAAATCTACTAGATTCTACCTTTGGTATTTACCCAGCAAGTAATTTTACATGAAGTTGAATGAAATTTAGTATATTTTTAGTAATAAATGTTTATAATTACCATTATTAATTCATTATGAATTAAAATTAATGATTCATGTGTATTTTTATAAAATTTCAAGGTAAAACAACACATCTAGTATCACAATCCACTCCTCACACTTTTTTCAGGAACAACAATCCCACATGTATAAATTTGTAATAAATTAGTAAATATTTAATGTCTTAATTTATTTTCCATATAGAGATGTTATCTTAAACAAAAAATTGATGTTAACCGGTGGCTATTGAACCTTTAACATCTAGGGATTTTTTTATGAGGGTGCGTGATAGGGAATTTATTGGTATCATTTTTATATTTTTAATCAACATTTATGAATATGAATTATATTTAATATATGCGGATAATTTCATGTAACTTTTATATGTGTAAGTTTTGTTATTTTTTTACGTAATATCATTCTTTTTTCATTTGATGAAATCATTAGAGTATCCTCGACATCGATGATCATTAGATATTGGATTTTTATGGAAACATTTGTCATGTGTGCCTTGTACATAAGTATGAGCTAGTAATGTAAATTTCATAATGAATTTCATGTATTAAATAACATCATTTAGTATAAATAAATTACATTCATACATATTCGATTTTTTCATCATGGTTATCATAAGAGATGGTGATAGCTCTAATTTGTGCCCACCATTAAGGTTATTTCCCCTGAGGTTGATGATGATTTAAAGGGGTTATGATATTACATATAAGTATTATTTGTAACTAATGCCATTTTATATGTCATTAGTTATATACTAATGTGTATATTGTTTATTTGTATTAATAGGTGGAGCTACAATCATCCCTTGAGCATAGGAGGTCTGATCGGTGGAAGGGATGTCCCATTTATGAGATTGGTTCTTCATCTTCTGGTGGGCCAAGAGAACCATATTATTTGATGATACCCTATAGTTTTGATGTATAGGAATTTTTTTGTATGCCTTCATGGCATGTAGGCGTAGATTTGTATTTTGTTGATGTATATCATTATATGCCTATATGACTCTTTTTATATATTCATTTTTTCAAATTTTGTATGCCATCATGGATTTCAGAAATCAATATAATATACGAGACAAAAAATGTTTTCAAACTTGTATAGTGGATCAAAAACTCTTTATATGTATCTAAGTAGATTAATATGATTCCATATGTATGTTATGCTAACATGTATTACTAGTTTAAAATGTTTTGAACATGGGTATTAAAATATATACAACTAACATACAATTTAACCACTATTATAATCATTCATTTCAATCAATTATGATCATATAATTTCAACGTTGAATGCCACCCACTTCTATAATATCAATATCATTCTCATAACACCATGTAGAGGTGGTTTACTAAACTAGGTGTTATACGCTCTCCTTACTAAACACAACCCCTATAAAGTATAACATACACTTTCATGTACTGCATACCTACATTTCGTAAGAGATAGTAGCCAGAGAGAGAGAGAGAGAGAGAAAGAACGTTCTTGGCTACATCAGTCCAACAATGTCTCTTAAGCACCCTGAGAGAGAAAAGTATCCCTTAGAATTTGACATGTAGTTTCTTGCAATACGTGGCACCTAAGAATGTATTGTCTAAACCAAAAATTGGGCATTTGGTCTATCTATTACAAAATATCTTGGTTTCTTCCATATCCACTCATTTTCTTGTAGAAGCATGACAAATAAAATGTGGCAAAAGCCTTCAATTAGCATAAATGATAGGGAATATAGGCTAATATTTTGTAATTAGAACCTCATGGCATAGAAATTATGGTTTCCACATGTCTAAGTGTGACAATATAAACTATCAAATGTTTCATTCTACTTCCCAACCATCTCATTCCTTCTTGGCTACATTGGTTGCGATAATGCCTCTTAAGTGCCCAGAGCAAAAAGTAGCCAAACTTTGATGGGTGATTTCTTGCAAACTATGGAACTTAGGAATGTCTCATTTGAACCTAAAATTCGAATATAGATGGTATGAAAAAAATTATCATTTTCTCCCATATCTTTCTCATTTTCTTGTATTCATAGTGAATGAAACATGGTAAAATCCTTCAACTAGTGTCGAATGTTAGGGTTTCTAGGAGATATTTTTAATTGGCACCTCATGGCACCAAACCAACAACACCTAAACATCTAGGTGGGTACTTAGATGTTATTGAAGGTGTCATTCTACTTCCCCAAACATATTGGTCCTTCTAGTGTACATCATTTTGGTAATATCTCTTAAGCACCCTGAGAGTGAAAAGTAGTCAAACTTTGATGACTTATTTATTGTAAATTTTGGTACCTCAGAATGTATTTTTGAACCTATAGCTATTAATAAAGTATTTCTACAAAAAAATTATCAATTGTTCCCATCTCCCATCCATTTTATCATGGTCGCATGATAAATAAGACATGGAAAAACCCATCAATTAGTATCGGTGTTGGTGTGTCTAAAGTGATATTTTATAATTGGCACCTCATGGCACCAAATTGATGGTAACCACACATCTAATCATCACATTATACACTATCATATGTGTAATTCTCTGACCAACTATCTCGGTCCTTCCTATCTACATCGATCGACAATGTCTCTTAAGAACCCCGAGAATGAAAAGTATCCAAACTTTGACAGGATATTTTCATAAATTTTGGTACTTGGGAATTTATTGTCTGAACTTATAGCAAGTCATATAATCCATCTACAAAAAATATCTCATTTTATCCCATCTCCCACCCATTTTCTCATGGTCACAATAAATAAAATGTGGCAAAACCTTTAATTAACATCGGTGTTAGGGAATCTAGGGAAATATTTTGCGATCAAAACATCGATTCACAAACCAATGGTTACCAAATGTATGGGTGGGTCATTATATGTTATCATAATTGTTGTTCTTCTTCTTAACTATCACTGATAAATCCCTCTACACATCGGTGGTGAAATAAGAATGTGTTCTTCTTGTTAAAAATAATTAATTTCATACAATATAAGTGGTTAAATGTGAATGTGTTCTTATTGTAAAAAATAATGTTAAAAGAAATGAGAATGTGTTCTTGTTGTTAAAAATAATGTTAAAAAGATCATTTTCATACAATATGGGTGGTGAAATTATGATGTGTTCTTGTTGTTAAAAAGAATGTTACAAAGAGTTTTCCATACAATATAGATGGTGAAATGAGAATGTGTTCCTGTTCTCTTAAAAATAATGTTAACAATATTATTTCTCATATAATATAGGTGGTGAAATCTCTAATATGTTATTAATTTTGGTTTCTAATTAAATTTTATCATCCCTCTTCCCTCCTCTCTCTCTCTCTAATATGATATAAAGTTTGATGAGGATAAGGAAGACAAGGATTTGGTGTGTGAAAGATGTAATGGATTAAAACCAAAGGTCCTAAAATAAAGGAATCAAAGGATCATTTTGTAGAAGATGTTAAATATTTTATTCACTTGAATAATAGGTTCTAATCATGTGAAGGTGGAATCTTGTTTGGAACCACTAACCTACATTAATAACATTAGTAGTAATATAAATAAATAAAAATTAAAGAAAAAGTACTCAAACACAAAAACTTAAGAATTCAACAATATACTTACAAACTATAAAACTTACGTGTCATTGTACTAATTCAATCTAATGAACCATCTAGGTTTGATATATTATTTAAAGTGTCAAGTATTTCTTCATGGTCACACTCAAAAAACTTTCCTTAAAGTTCTTATTTTTAGTCTACCACCATATTTGATCAATTGAACATTAGATGCAATAACAAGGTGAGAATAATGAATAATCTTTCTATGAGTGTCAAATTCCTCTAACCACACATTACATTTATTTATTCATTGGGTATCTTTTAATCCATGTTCCAGTAATAACCATAGACCCCATAGGATACTCTAGGCCTTCTCCATCTATGATTAGGGTTATCAATTTATTTTTTCCTCAACACAACAAGACAAAATAATTTTTCCTTCTTTATTATTTTCTTCTGCAACAACTACATAAACATGACCTACATCACATTGTAAAAAAATTAATTTCAATAAATGATTCATAAATAAGTTACATATAAGATAATGAGAAAATATACACCTATATTACTGGATAATAAAATTTAACTAAATAATACATCTATATTACTGGTTGCACTAGATCTATATATATGGTCAAATTCAATTGATGATTCTCTCATTGTGAGTTATAGAGCTCATGGAGGTTGATACATCTCAAGTGGATGTAAAGGTATATAACACCATTCATCAACCCACTCTTTTTGACTCACACTCATCCCAAAAAAATACATACATGAAGAATAAAAAGCATGTCATCTTCCTTGTATGAATAGTCCATGAACCTAATTTGAACTTCTAAAATAATGAAACTCACTAGATCCTATTAGTGTAAAAAAATCTTCATATTTTGCAAAGTTATATTCTACTAACCAAAAAAATATATAAACTATAGACTTACCCTCATTACCTAGACCCATTTTTGAGTTACACCATTCCACGATGGATGTTGCATCAGTCAACTTTTGCACCATCTTTGTACTTCA
>CM031234.1:780384749-780487249 GCA_018340775.1 Taxus wallichiana var. yunnanensis | reverse complement strand
TAGAAAAAATAGCAAACCTTAAAAATGAAACAAAAACTCTTGAAAAAACTAATAAAAATATGAACCCTAAACACTAAAAACAACAAACCACAAATTAAATAGAAAACCATAAAACAAAAATAACTACAATAAAAATAACATACTAACATGAAAATAATTTAAAATGGTAAAAGAATAATAAATTTTTGAAAAATATAATAAACCCTAGCCCCGAAAAACTAAGTACAATGACAAACAAAAAAATGTAGTCCAATAACAACAAACCCTTAGAAAAATACATACGAATCTGAACAACAAACCACTAGCAATCTTTTAATACAAGAAACCACATGTTTTTAATTCATTTAATAAATTTTCTTTATTTTATTTTTTAATATTTGGCACATAAAAAGAAGAAATCTCATGATTTTCTCTCTTTTTAAAAAGAGTGTTCCATCTTGTGTGGTGTGGTGGAACTATTATTTGTGAAGATGCCACGTGAGATATAGAGGAATACTCCACCCCTTGATATGACACTATTTATATTCCTTGTATCATATGCGTTGAGATTCAAATGTATTGTATTCTTGATGTGTGTTGATGGTATACAAATGATGAGAATCTTGAGACTTACTTATTATGTTTCACATGTTATATCGAAACCAAGGACGTAACATTATATTTAATTCTATAATATTTGTAGTCATGTTTAAAACAAATTTAATAATTTATTGGGGTGTTTAATTTATTAAAATTTATAATTTATCATATACTTGCATATCCTCCTCTTCTTGTCTTTGTATGTGTACTCTTGTATGTCTCATGATCAATGATCTAAAAGTGGTGACATTTCCGGATGGCCTACCATGTTTCACATTCTTGAGGTAGGTAAGAAGATTAAATGTTATTTAATTCAATAATATTTGTATTCATGTTTAGAATTTTTACTAATTTATTTAATCTTTTTTAATTTCTTATATAGTCACATATCCATGTCATCATCTTTTGCCAATTTATTCAATGTAGCCTTGTAAATTTTGTGGTCGCTTGATTTAAACAATAGGAGACCACCACCACAAGTTTTGAGGAGGTGTTGTATGCACCAATGACGGGGATATGGATTCTCAGCGATTATGAGGAGGACCAACTATCTCGTCTAGCACTGAGGCAGTACAAGTATCAAGTAAGGGGAGTTGTCATCGAAATTGTATGTGAACCATAACATGAAAATATAACAAGATGTTTATAGCTAGTAAGTATTAGTTTACATCAATTTTGATTTAATCATTTTTTGGCGTGTTATCAAAATTTTCAAAGAATATTAAATCACTACTATTTAGTTATTTTCGTTCATGTACTTCAAAAAAGAATTATTATGTAAGTAAAAGTATTAATTTATGAAAATTACCACACGGAATACAAATTTCTCTTTGGTAAAGCATAGAAAATAGTTGGTTGATTCTACTAAATAAGAGTTTGTAGTGCTCATTATGATGTGGGAATTATTGAAAAATTCACTACGTATGTACTTAAGAGGATAAAGTGATATACAAGGATATGACAGTGAAATAAATTAAAATTATTTATTTTTTAATTTATATATTTTTATTAATTTGTGACAAATTTAATGTGTAAGAGAACTACATAGTTAATATGCATGATGAGATACTAACACGCCAACTTGAGGCATAAATGAATCTTTATGGAAAATACAATGTGAATAGTGGTATAACAGGACATAGAATGGGATTCAAGTAAATAAAATGTAAAAAACTTGTGCTTTCATCATATTCAATAAGGACCTTTTTTAGGAATCAATTGAGGAGGAGGATCTATGAGGGTGGCATACAGAAAAAGGTGTGAAATTTCAGGGGTTAGAGGATGGCAAAATGGGGCGTGAACGCTTCTACTTTCGCTTCGACTGATGGCCACTTGGCAAGAGGCAGAATAAGCGATACGCAATCCCCTTTTTGGATCAGGAATATGGATGCCCATTCTGTGGAGCAAATAAGATTTCGGTGGTGTGGAGAAGTTATTCCAAGTGGACATCGACAGGCTGGTAGTATATAAGAATCCCATTGGAAAAACGCTCAGAATTTCAAATTTTCAATAAAGGAATCCCATCCCAGGTTTGATAGTTATCGGTCCTCCTCCTCTCCGGAAGCTCTTATTCCTCTATGACTTCGGAATAATCAAGATCAGACCACTCAGGACTCCCATGGCCTAGGGCTTTCCGTAAATCTCAGTCCTCGACAGAAGGAAAGTCATCGCTCCATATCTTCGGATAAAGATTCTTCCTCGCATCACACCTCTTTTGAAAAAGCTGAGGAGGGTCCAGAATCTTCCTTCGAGGGTTTTTACCTCCCACTTCGGCTCAAGATGGTAAAGTGGATATCGTAGAGGAGGATGGGCTAGAAGGCTAGGTCAATCTATTCAGAAGAAGAGTGTTCATCTCTAAATTCATCGGGAAGTGGCTCTCCATAAGTGAATTAACATCTTGGTGCGAGGAGCAATGGGGGCCAGGTTTATGGGTACGTTTCTTAGATAGATTTTCTTCTTGATCATTTTCCATAGTGAAGTCATACAGACAAAATTTCTAAATAGGAAGACTTCTTTTATTTTAAAATGGGGTCTCCTCCTCCATCCCTGGGTTCCCAATTTTGATCTACTCAAGGTAGAATCTGAATTCCATCAGGTATGGATTTGCCTCTACATTTGCGTATAGAGTATTGGAACCCCAAGATTTTATCCAAAATTTTTAGTAGTCTGGGCCAAGTCATCCAAATTGATTGGAGGAACCTATAAGGATCCCTTGTTGCTTTCACCCGAGTGTGCATAGCCATCAATCTATCCAATTCTTTGTCATAGTTAATCACAATTCAAGGTCCCTGGGGAACTTGGATTCAAAATGTGGAATACGAAAATATTTTAAAATGTTTCAAATTTGGTCAATCCGGCCATATGTAGATTGAGTGCAAAGCACCCTCAAAGCCATTTGGATCAAAATGGATTCCTAAGGTTGCTACTGCTTGGGTCTTGGGCGGCGACAACCCTTCTTTGGCCCATGTTCAAGGTCTTCCCCGAGAGGCATATCCTTCTCACACTCAAATATCCCTCTTGTGGGATGTCATGGTGGTTGCAAAGGAATCAATGGAACTGTATAACATTATGCATCAAGGAGTCCAAGCAGGTCAAGGTGAAACTCTCGCTGACTTGAAAAATTGGGTTCATGATAAGGAAGATTTTCCTAACTCTCCCCATGTCTCTCCTCTGGAAGAACCTGAGGGGATTGGGAATGGGGAACTTCTCTTGAATAGTCTAACTATGGATTTTTCTTTATCTGTTACTCCTAGTCTATCGAGGTCCCAATTCAGGTTCGTGCTGCACCGGTGGGCGGACCCGATAATGAGGCTAAAACTAACAAGGAAATCGTTGAAAGTAATCAGATTCAGATAAATAATTTATTTTCAAAAGTAAGTAGGAGGGCAGTCCCTTCTAAAGGAGCAATGAAAATCCTTTCTTGGAATGTTAGGGGCCTCAATTCCATAAATAACAATGCTTAGTTAAGCGTTGCATGCTAGAGCAAGAGGCAGATATCTGTTTGTTTCAAGAGACCAAGATGAACTCGGTCAAAGCTAGGGGATGTGGGATATCCAAACTAAAGGGTTGGAAAGGTCTTTGATAGATTACGTAGCTTCAGTGGGTTAGGGGATATTTTAGAGATCACATAAGGCAGCTATAACCCATATTAAGGACATTAGTCATTCTCAGTGGTGTCATGTTCAGGTACTTAACTCAGGCATCTCTTTCCTCCTTTGTAATGTTTATGCCCTGAATAATTTGATAGCCAAAAGAAATTTATGGTCTGCCCTATCCAAGAGATTTGGAAGTATTCAATGATGCACTAATCATGTTTGCTAGATATTTTAATGTTATAACTTAAGATAGAGACAAAAGCAAAGGTTTATTAAGAAACCATCGATCTCAAAACAACGTATGCTCCTTCATTAATAATGGTTCCTTGGTGGATTTGGAACCCAAGAAAGGTTGGTTCACATGGACAAACAAAATATTTGGTTTCAGCAGGATCGTGGAAAGATTGGACAAATTTCTAGCAAATGGGAATTGGCTTCAACGCAACATCATTTTGGAAGGTGTTGTTCTACCCATTTCAAGTTTAAATCATTTTCCCATTTCCATGTATATTTCCTTATATCTTCCCCTCGGAAATCCCCCTTCAAATTTTAATTAATGTGGTTAAGAGATCCATCTCTCTATGATTTGGTCAAAGCATGGTGGTCCTCCTTTTATCTCAAAGACACTAAGATGTTTATCCTTTCCCAGAAGTTATACAAGCTAAAAGGTAAGATGCTTGATTGGAATAAAAGCCATTTCAAAAACAGCTTTGTGATAAACAATAGAGTGGAAATAGATAGTAAAGAGTTGAATGAATCCATTTTAAGAAATGGTATGGGCCATGGCGAATATATCAAAGAAAAAGCCTTGTTTTCGGAACTAGGGGAGCTTATCCTAAGAGAAGAAATATTCTAGAAAAAAGTCCGAGAAACTTTGGCTCAAGGAAGGGGATAGAAATATGAAATTCTTCCATTCATCACTCAAGGCAAGAATAATTTCCAGCTATATTTGAAACTGAATTTTCCTAACGGTGAATGGGTCATGAAGCGAAGGAATCAAAGAGGCCTTAGTTTCATTTTTTTCAGACTTGTTATCGGAGATATACATTCCCATCATGATTCTCAAAATATCATGCTATCTTTGGTGCTGATTTTGGTCAATCGGACTTGGAATTCCAAACTTTTAGCCCCTTTCTAGATGGAGGAAATCAAAGCAGTTGTCTTGTCCATGGAGTGGGATAAAGCTCTGGTCCAGATGGCTTTCCCACTTTGCCTTATTTCAAAATTCTAGGAAATTATTTGTTCGAGATGTTTGGGAGACATTAGAAGAATCCAGATCCACCGGTAAAATTCTAGAAGCTTTGAATCAAACATTCATTTGTATGTTTCCCAAGAAATTCTACATTGAATCTCTGGATGACTCTCATCCTATCTCTCTATGTAACACAACATACAAAACCATCTCTAAGGAAATTGCTCTCGAGACTCGGACCGCTCCTAAATACTATCATTTCTAAAAGAACGAGAGTGGTTTTTTCTGGGAAATCGATCTACGATGGCATCATATTGTCCCACAAACTAATGCATTATTTGAATATGAACCATAGCCTCGAGTATTTTTCTCAAGCTGGACTTCAGAAAATCCTACGATAGGTTGAATTCACATTTCCTTATTCAAGTTATGTTAAAATTGGGCTTCAGCGCATGGAATTTTGCAATTGGATCTTCAATTGCATTTCCTCCCTGAGCTATTTTGTTCTATTAAATGGTTCTACAGAAGGAAATTCCTCGGGAAATCGGGGATCGGGAAAGGAGATCTCGTTTCTTCCTTTCTTTTTCTCTTGGTGGTAGATTCTCTCAGCAGAGCTTTATCCAATACGATCCAGGATGGGCACCTAAAATGCCTTTCCCTAGCTGATGGGGTAGATCCTCTCTCCCACGAGAAATTTTCCAATGATACATTCCTCATTGGTGGTGTTCATTCGTCGAGGAGAGAGAATTATGAAGCATTATTAACCTTTATTTAGTCGTCACGGATCGAGTAATAAGTATTCCTAAGTGTTTGATATTTTTTCAATTCCTTCCACAGGATTCAAGGTGAATCAAATAAATTATTGGCTTCTCATGGTCTCCCTCCCTCAAAAGTAATTAGGAATTCCCCTATTCATGGGTGTTGGAGATCATCCTTGTGGAACGATCTTATCTTATCTTTTGAACAAAACTTGACTTCCTAAAAGGCAAGCGGTTCACCTTTTCAATAGAATTCATCTCATCGGATCTATCCTATGCGCCTCCCAATCTATGTGCAATAGGTCATGAGAATGCCCAAAGAAATTCTCTAGAAAATAGAGAAATTTATTAGAACCTTTTTGTGGAAAGGATCCGTCTCAAAGTGAAAGATTCATTTAATTAAATGGGAGGAGGTCAACCTACCCAAAACTTTGGGAGGTATGGGTATTCTATATTTGGGTATTCGAAATGTTTCCCTTGGATAAAAACACATTCGGAATATGGTCTCTTACCCATCGAGTCTACTTAATAAAAATCTGATCCAAAACATCTTCCCACGGGTGACCAAGAGCATGATAATAAGCTAAGAACTTCTATAGGATCTCATATGTGGAACTTCATTATCTCTCTGTAGGCGGGTCTTTTTGCTTTCACCTCCTAGAAAATAGGTAATGGTGCAACAACAAAATTTTGGGAAGATTCTTGGAATGGATTTCTTACCCTTCAGAATAATTTGGATCTTTAGCCAATTAGATTGGTTACCAAAGCAGCATGGGGAGATCAGGTAGCATATTACGGCCATTAAATGGATTATGGTTCTCCCTTTTTCTCCTAGAAAGAGGTGGAAGATTTATATGTACCACATACCTCAAAATTTATTTCCAAAAGTATTATCGATGCTGTAGCAGATCCGACTTCTCCAATTTTGATGATCTAGTCCTCTGGCTTGGAAACAAATTGGGACAATATATGGAAAAATCGGGTTACGATCTCATCACTCTTCGGGAAGGTAGAAGTTCCGGTTCATGGATGGGGTGTTGGGACACAATTTTCTTCCAAAAGTTGGGTCCTTACATTTGGGTCATTTTCAAATGGAAATTCCTCACTCATCTCGAGAGAGAAAAATGGGGTTATCAGGGCCCCTCCCGATGTTTGCTTTATGAAAAAGAAGAAGAAGATATTGATCACTTGATGTTGCACTACTCGTTTACCTCCCTCCCAATGCTAGTTATCATTGTGTCAAATATTGAACTTGGCTTGGGTGTCGGGAACCACAATCAAAAATGTATTGGAATCTTGGTTGGATTTAAATCAAAATCACCCTCTCATTTTGATTTGGATATGTATCCTTATTATCCTCATTTGGCACATTTGGTACGAGAGAAACCTTCATCTCTTCAAGGATACCTTCTCGTATGTTCAAGCCGTGATTCGGAAAATAGAAGTGGCTATCTCAAAGAATGTAAGCTCTTGTTGTAGCAACCTAGAAAAATTCTCCAGCTAGGATGCTTCAATCAGTAAGGCATGGCCTCTCATAACTATACCCCCTCCTGGATCCATTCTCAAGCAATGCAAATCTGAAATGGAAAAGAGGATTAAGAAAGTCAAAGCAGATGGTCACCACCCCCATAACTTTTGTAAAGTTAACTTTGATGGGGCATCAAAGGAAATCTTGGGGTGTGGTGTATCATTCGAGGCTTTTTGTGAATTGATAAGCGCGGGATCTTTCCATCTTCAAGATGGTGTATCATTCTTCTTTTTGGTAAATGATGGAAATGTTGTTTTCAATTGATACTCATAAATAATCATTTAGCGCGGGATCTTTCCATCTTCAAGATGGAACAAGTAATCAAGCATAGGCCCTAAGATCTTCTTTTTGGTATAAAAATGGCATGGATTATGGTTGTTTTCATCTCATGATTGAGGGATATTAATTATCCATTTCAAAATCTAAAAATAACCCAATCCTCACCACATGTCATTATTCTCCATGTTTTTCTATTATTGAATTAAAAATTCAAAATCAAATCCTCACCCACTCTTCGTGGTCCCCACTCACCTAAAATCCTCCACTTATGAATTAAAAATCCAAAATCAAATCCTCACCCATTCTTTGTGGTCCCCACTCACCTAATCTTGCCCACATTTTCAAACCATGATTACTTAAATTACTCTAAGTTAATCACTCCCCAGGCTATAAATACAACCTTACCCCTCCCCTCTAAAGACACATGAGAATAAGCTTGAATGCCTTGTCTAAGTTCTTGCATCCTTTGAGAAAAGAACATCCTTCTACCTCATCCTAATGCCCAAATAGCCTCATCTTGAAGCACCCCAAATCCATAATCCTTTTACCCATTTGGTGCAAAGTAAGTGGATCATTGTTGCAGGAAGGCCTTGCTCCATCTTGAAGAAAAGCACCTACATATCATGCAATCGGGGCTCAATCCATGTTTCCTAGCCCATTCTGAGGTTTGCTCTACGGAACACGAAGGAGGAGGTATGATTGTTAGTATTTTACTTCCTTGTTAGTAGTGTATTTTTCCTAGCTTACATTCTGGCACGCCTGGTTACTTTTGATCTGTTACCATTAATTTCCCAATTAGTGGTTTTATCATTCTTTGTTTATTATTGTTCATTATTATCTCATTTTCCATGCCTTATGGCCTTCTTTGGTTAACCTTCACGTTGTGGGTAGTGTTTTTGTTGTGCGGTGTCTTGTGGTGCATCTGCGGTTGTAGTAATAATGACATTACGATGCTCATCATCTCTTTGATCTCCTCGTGCTTGGTGTCTGCAGAAAAAGAACATTCATCCCCTACTCTAGCTACTTGTGGGTCATGTGGATGAAAAAACTTTTTGGTATGGGAACCAATCCAGGAAATTACTTTCTTTATCTTTATTTTTTTTTTAATTTTGATACTCAAATTTTTTGTAGGCTCTTCTCTTTATTACTAATCAATTTTTAAAATCTTTTCTTTTTAAATCACTTTTATTTTTTATTTTCCTAACATTCATACTTTTTATCTTTTTTAAAAAACCCAAAAAAAAAAATATATTTTTTTCTTTTCCCTCTTATTGCATTTCATTATTAATACTTAATCTTCATTTTAATCATTTATTTATTTATTTTATTTCATATATATTTTTTTTCCTAACTATAAATCATGTTTTCAAAAATCCAAAAAATATATATATATCTTTTTTTTTAACATTTTTTATTTTCATTTTTCTTTAATTTTGGCTCTTGCATATATCGATCTTAGTTTATATATAGGTATATTTATTTAGATAAATAAAAACTAAAATAAAATATATATCCTAAACTAAAACTATCCAATCTAAAAACCTTCATCCCCAAATCTCAATCTCCCATCTCCCCCTTGTCCTCTTAATATCTTCTTTAACTCTCCTCAACTCTTGCTCTATTTCTCCACCTCTCTCCCCATCTCTCCTCACTTCCACCCATCTCCCACATCCCTCCTCCCATCCCCAATACCACCCAATCAATCCATCTCCCATCCTCTCATCCCATCCCTTCCCACCCTTATCTCCCCTCCCTCTCCCCCATCCCCCCACCATCCCACCATCCATTCTCCCTCCCCATCTCTATCTCCTTTCCTATCCTCCCCATCCCACTCCCCTCCCCTCCCAAAACCCTCTCCCTCCATCCTCCCCCCTAACCCCTCTCCTCCACTCCCTCCCATCTCCCTTTCCCCTTCTCTCCCCATCTTCCTCCCACTCCCCTTCCCACCCCTTCCCACCTCCCCAACCCCTCACATCCTTCCTCTCCCACCTCCATCCCACTCATCTTCCTGATCCACTCCCCTCCTCACCTCCCCACCATCATCCCCATCCCCCTCCTGCATCCCCATTCTCTCCACTCCCACCCCTCCCCCCCTCCCCCATCCTACTCCTCCATCCCCTCCCCATCCTCTCACCTCCACTTGCAAATCCCCTCCCCCCATCCCTCCACTCATTCCTCCTCTCCCATCACATCTTCACTCATTCCACCCCCCATCCTCATCACTCAATCCCCCATTTATCATCCCCCTTTCCCCATCCCATCTCCCATCTCCTCCTTGGCTCCTCCCCCATTCATTTACTCCACTTCTTCCCTTTCCCATCTCCATTGATTTCTTGTCTCTATACTCCCTCCTTTCATCTATCCCATTCCATTTCTCCTCTCAGCCATTGTTGCCTTCTCCACCAGTTCCTCCATCTGACATTTTTTTAAGTTTTTAAATCTACCTTATTCATTTATCCATTCAAATGCTAAAGATTTGAATTTCTGTCAATCCATATCCATATTCTTCATCTTTTAATTTAATCCATGGATTTATTCCCCTTTTGAAATCTTTACACCATTTGTCATCCTTTCCTCCATTTTCTCTATTTTCCTTCACCGATCTCCATATATCTTTCTATTCTTTCTTTTTCCTATCTATATTCCATTCATTAAAACTCATTAATTCAATGATTCCTTTAATTGATCTTTTCTTCATAAGATTTTTTCATTTCATTCATCATTTTTCAATAATCCTATCATTGAATCTGATATTTTTTTATATATGATACATATTTATGAATTGCATTTTCATTTCTTATCTATTATTGCATGTTATTTGTTCATTGATATCTTTACTTGGGTTGTTCCCTCAAAATCCATTTCCCCTTACTTCATTACCTTTCCACATTTTCACATTTGTTTGTTTTTTTTTTTTTTCCATGTTGACATCATTTCATTTGAATTATTTTGACGATGGTTTCCATTTTCTATTGATTGAATATCGATTTCATTAATTGACACATTTTTCTTCCAGAGTTAAGTCATTAATTTTTCCATTTGCCTTATCATTTTTAATCCCTTTTGTTTTTTTATTTTTTTAACCCATATCACCTTTTCCCTTTTGACATTTCTTTTTCCTTTATTCATCAAAACTTTTTATCATTTCATTTCCATATTTCATTGCTTTTTTTAATTTATTAATTTAGGTAATTTAGCTTGTTTCTCTTCATTTATTATCATTATTAATCTCCATCATTTTTCATTTTTCATTTCCATTTTTTCCATATTCCATTTTAGTCATTTTTCACACTTACCATTTCCATTACCATTCCTCATTTTAGTCATCTTTCGTCAATCACTTTTTTTTTTACATTCACATTTTTTCTTTTTTTTTCCTTAGTTTTTTTACCTTGTCCACATTTTTAATTAACCTCTTATCTAATTAAGTTTTTAAAATCACTTCTACCTTTTTCAATTTTAATTTTCCTCCATTTTTTCATTTTCCAATTTAATTATTTATAATCAATTCTTTTTTTAACATTGATTTTTTTTTATTATTGGATTTTTTACATTTTTAAATTTTTAGGTCCTTACTTTTTTATTTTTTCAATTCTTCTTTTTTTTTTAATTTTGATAATTTTTTTTTACTAATTTTAGATCCATTTATTTTTTACAATTTATATTTTATCTTTCTTCATTTTTTTTTTTGATTTATAATTTTTTTGTTTTTTTTTAAAAAGTCCTTATTCACCATCTCCACATTTTATTTTATCAACATTAATTTTGTGATTTTTCACACTTTGTGCTTATAATTAATTATTTTTAGTAATCATTCTACTAACCTTGTGTGCAGGTACAAACTACTAATCATTTTCTTGCAGGACCTTTTTGACAATACAGGACCTTTTCACACCTCTCTCACCAAAATTATTAGGTTCACATTCCTATCATCTTTTGCACACTAGAGGCCACCCGGGCTCCATAAAACAAAAAAAAAAATTTTCCTTACATTCCAATTTTCCATGACGACACTTTTGGTAACATTTTTAATGCTCTTCTTTCATTGTTTTTCTTTTTTTTGTGAAGATAATCATTATTACTATTTCACAATCACAATTAATTGCAATAATTATTAAAAAAAAATTAAAAAATCTATTCCAATTGTATCCGCGTATGCTCTTTTCCTGCGCCTTGAAGCGATCTGAAAATCAAAAAATGGTCGCGATTGTTTAGTTTCTTGTTCTAACATTACAGGATCCATTTCCTTATTATTTTATGTTTCTAACTATCATCTCAATCAATTTTATTTCATCACATTATTGATATTTGTTCGGTTGTTGGTTGTGTATGCTCTTTTCCTGCGCCTTCGAGCGATCTGGAAAATCAAAAAACCACCATTGATTTTTTTTCTAACATTTTGTCTGCGGATAACTACTAATTTATTTTTGTAGGACCACATCACTAGAATATTATCAAAAAAACAAAAAAAAAAAAAAAAATCCCACAAAAATACCACCATTCAAAAAAAATTGCTTGAAACCAAAAAAAAAAATTTTTTAGCACGCTCGGTATACACTTATTATTTTCTCTAGTGATGATTTATTTCAAGTTGGAAAGAACCTTGCATTTAATCACTTCATCATTTTGTTTTTGCATGTAGTCGAGGTGGATTTCATCACCACCAAAGCTACACCGGTGATGTGGACTTGACTACCACACACCAACAACATTCACATCTACATTACACTTTGAGACCTAGTCTCATCACAACGTTCGGTATTTACCTCACCCTTGCTCTCTTCACTTACTTATAGTAATGTTGTCATGTGTGGTGCATGTGAGTCACACCTAAATAGCTATGTAACAACAAAGCTTGGGCATCATCCTTGTAAATCTTTGGGGAGTTATAAGGACACCATACACATTCATCCCCCCATCACCTTCCACCTTTTCACAAAACCTATTTTGGACGTGGTGATTCACTCTAAAGCAAGTAAGTAAGAATTGGTGAGTCTCCTCCAGTGCTCTAAGGGTTCCCATACCAATTTTGTCCCCATACAAAATTAGGTATATCAGGACTAGGGTATATCGGAGGACACATCTTTTTGGAGTAATAAGAGCTCATCATCCATCATTCCACAACATACTTGTATGATTGCATGAAACAATGATCATTCCTGAAGAATTTACCTCCTAAGCCAAAACAATTTGATCCACATGATTGCTTGTTGTTTGTAAACAAAATAGTTTAGCATTGTTTTATCATAAAACTTGGTTGATATCAATGTGTTCATTGTAAAAGTTTCAAACCCTAGTTGTGTTCCACAAAAAAAATCATTTCTCGACCAATTCAATACCAAGCAAAAATCCAAACAATCCAACAACACAGACCAAAACATCACACCGATTTCATTAGCTTGCTTCAGCCAACAATACATCTTCCATAGCTTGTCTTTGGCTATATCCAACTGATATTGAGTGACTAGCATTCACTCCCCATATCGTCAATTGTCAAAACATCCTTCATAGCTTGTTTCAAGCTATATCAAACTAATATTGGGTGACTTGTTTGAGTTCACTCATTATTTTTCAACCATCACATTTATCCAAATCACAACCAACACAAATCCTTTCATAACTCATTTTGAGTTATATCACAACCATATTGAGATTAACTTGTTTGAGTTACTCTCCCCGTATCAACAATCCAGAGCTTGTTCAAGCCAAATCTACACAACGTGAAACAAATTCCCTAATAACTCATCTCGAGTTATATCACAATCATATTGAGATAACTTGTTTGAGTTACTCTCCTTATCAGTCATCACGAGCTTATTCAAGCTAAATCCAAAGTAATCAAGTTCTCATTTAATCACACTGCTCAAAATTCCTACCCACTTTTTAGCTTAATCAAGGCACATCTCATCATGGTATTCACACGTAGTCACAATCATGAAAATGATGATGAAGAAGTCACACAACCAGAACTCACCAATGAAGAACAAGAACAAGTAAATAGGGTGATAGAACAAAACAAAAATGAATATCTATTACACATCCTAGCCATGGGGGAAAAACTACCCCTTGACTTGGGACTGAAAATTTAAACAAACTTATCGACAATGGTGAATCAAGTTATCACAACGAAATACCAAACAATCCAAATAGCTCTTGGTGATGAGTTATTCACTAAAATCCAAGACTTAACAAAGAAACTTGAGGAAGCAACTACTAGAGCTGAAAGCTTAAAGACCCAATCCAGACCCCAATACTCATGACATTCTTGATAACCCATCCCCTGCCTCTCCATTCACACAAGAATGGAAACATATGAAAGACACCATTCAGGGACTACAAAAACAATCAAAACAATTCAACTTTGAAGAATTGTGTCCTTATCCATTTGATACGAGAGATATCACGCTTACCATTTCCGTCATCCTTTGAAATCCCAAAATTTGATAAATACAAAAGCAAAGGTGACCCCATGAACATGTCAAGGAATTTTACATGCAATGTCAGGAAGTTTCCTATCGAGACACATATCTTTTATGATTATTCCCCCAAAGTTTAGGAGGACAAGGCTTTAGACTGGTTTTTCCATCTTCCCAAAGGGTCGGTCACGACATTCACAGACTTATCGGAGAAATTTGTCAAACATTTTCCTATAACTTAGACTCAGAAATAACCATGCTTGATCTCTGTAACACTAGGCAAAGGCCAAATGAAAAACTTTTCCTCCTTTTTACAATGATGGCGAGGAATTGCAAGAGATTTCCCTGCTCAATACCCAGAGACAACTAGTTAGCATTTTTGTTCCTAATCTCAATGCCGAATTATCATTCCACATGCAAATGCATTGTCTGAATAGTTTTGAAGAAGTCATTGAAAAGGGAACACAAATCAAAAATCCCTCATTTCTAAGGGCTTACTTAAAGCACCCTTTAGGGACCAACCTTATCGAGACACCCCTCAAAACCAGGACAAATCTAAATTCTTTAACCAAAATCAAAATATAGTCAACGATGGCGTTATTGATTCCCATGTGTCCAAAACATTTCAAAACAATCCCATCAACACATTAAAATCCAAACAACCAATCATAATCCCTAGAAAGGAAGTTCCTTCTCGGGACCGATGAAGATAGTTCACTCCTCTCGGAGAAAGTCTATCTAGTGTCTTTCATCATTTGGAAAATGCCAATATGATTACATATCCCATCGTCAAACCCTTGAAGAAGGACAACCCAAACCAAATTGGTATAAGGAAAATGAATATTGTGATTACCATCACATAAAAGGGCACTCTACAGATCGATGCATGCAACTCTGCCATTACGTCCAAGACCTGATTGAACGTGGAGACATAGAAGTTGAAAATACTTCTGAGACAAAAACACCTAATGAAAAACTTCACATGTTCAAAAATCCCTTCCCTAACCATGATAACAATTCAAAAGATAAGGGTCAATCATCAAGCAATGTCGAGTATGACTCAATCATCTCTGACCATAGACTATGACCAAGACTTAGTGGCAACTATAAAGATCAAAACTGATTGTGTGATCACCACTAGACAAAAAAAAATGTGGGTCCCTACAGCAAAAAAAATCTACCACTTCATCCCCCATCACCTCCTAATCCACCATCTAATTCCACCACCAATTCCACTCCACAACCTATGCCATCATTCAATATTGTCAAACAATTGGAGAAGACTACAACACAAATTTCCATCATGGAATTACTTAATTCTTCTCCCACACTACTGACATCCTTATGCAAACATTGAATAACACTCGTGTCCCTGAGGACATCAATTCACAACAATTCTAGGCTTTAATTACATCTTACGGTCCCCAATCCTATTTTATCTTTTGGTCCCATTGACCTTCTTAATCCCAACATCACTAATAATCATTCTTTATACGTCGAGGGTTATATAACTCATCGTAAGATCAAGCGCGTATTAATCGACAATGGATCCACATTGAATATTTGTTCCATGAAACTTTTACGTTGTCTAGGTTACACTTGAAAATGATTTACAAAACAATATCATAACCATTCATGGGTATGATAATAGCGAAAAGAAAAGTCTGAAGGCACAATCATGTTGCCTCTCCAAGTTGGACCCATCACCTTAGACATGGTATGTCATGTGGTGGATGTAGAAGTTGCATATAACATTCTCATCGTCGACCAACCATGGATTCATGCCATGAAATCCATCCCATCAACATTCCACCAATGTATTAAATTTCCTCATTTGGACAAGGAATTTACGTTACGTGTGGATCCCAACCTTTGAGTATTGTAGATTCCTCGAAGGATGGTATCGACATGATCACTATTGTCCATCAACAGATAAGTATGCTCCACCTCATAATCCCTAACGAAACACATCGATCTGATACACTCCCTAAAAATGATCTGAAACCATCATCTTCTAACCAAAACACATTTTCCAATCCATTATCTTCCACTAGTCAACAATCTTCCACCAGTCCTCCTCCTCCCACTAATCAATCATCTTCTTCCACTAATCAAGCTTCTTCTTCCAGCAACAATTATTCTTCCACCACACCATCTTCTTCCTCACCTAGTCAACCTTCTTCATCCAACCACACCTCTTCTATTAAGATACCTTCTCCTTGTGAATAACCAAACTTCATCCTTCAATCCACCCCCTTCTTCTTATAACCCATTCTCTTCATCTTTTAAAACTACCAAACTGACTTCCCCACCACATGAGGTACCTATTGGTCCCCCATCCCACACATTTAAAATCATTGACACAGGATGCGGTGAATATCAATTTCAAAAGATGGAAAGACTCCTTTTACATCAAAAATCCCCACATAGCTATGGAAAACCCAACGCTCCACATCTGAGAATCCATCCCACTTACCAAATGGGACAGTCAGTTTGGAAAAAAATTTGGTTATCTTGACAATGAACATATTCCAAGTTCTTCAGGATCTTGGTTATATAATGATGACTTTGCTCCATGTTATGAGTCCCCTCAATTTACCAAAGCTCATCGAATAATGAAAAACATGCGATGGAAGGGTAAAGGACTCGGTCCAAATGAACAAGGTCATTTAGACCCGATCAATTACACACAACATCACGGTAAACATGGTCTAGGTTTTAAGGTGTTTGATGTTGCTCCCATAATAATTTCAAGTGATAACGATGACACCAGCTCTGATAATGACACCAGGTCTCCACGTAGCCTTTTTGAGGACCTCATTGAAACACATCTTTACTTTGAACATTTATCTATTAATGTCATCAATTTTGAGCCTACACATCCGACTCTCATAGACCATGGCCAACCACATCATGCGGCCATGGACATGTTCCAAAATGATGAAGCCATCGAAGAATTCCTTGGAACTCATGACCAAATCCCTACTTCCGACCATAGAAAAGGATTTGAAATCAATCTAAATGAATCGGCCTATTTTGGTGAAGAAATAAAATATTCAGATCCTTCACCTTCGAAAATTTGGATCAAAAGTGCAAACAAAAAATTTCCCATAGTCAAAATCTCATCACCACCCTATCAAACAAACATGTCAATAAAAAGTCTCAACATTACACACAAAAATCTTGTACCAACTCCCCCAAATCACCCACACGATGACCTACATCAACCATTAGCATCATTCTCTGAAAAAGATACATCTAAAATGCTTGTAGAAGAAACTAAAGACATAAACATTGGAACCACCAAACAACCAAAAATTTTACAACTTGGCATTAGTCTGTCTGACCAAGAATGCATGGAATTCACAACACTCCTTATTGAATTCCAAGATATATTTGCATGGACATATAAGGACATGCTCAGGCTTGGATCCATCTCTTGTAGTACACCACCTTGTGGTACATCCGGATGTAAACTGTAAAAAAAAACTACAAAAATGCATCCCCAAGTTGCATTGCTTGTCAAATCCAAACTCGAGAAACTCTTGGAAGCCAACTTTATCTAACCTATTGATTATTTGGCATGGATATCTAACATAGTTCCCATAGCCAAAAAACCCCGACATCAAGATATGCACAGACTTCTGAGACATTAACAAGGCTTGTCCCAAAGATGACTTTCCCTTGCCAAATATAGACATGATTGTTGATTCTACGACAGGCCATGAAATGCTCTCCTTAATGGATGGATTTTTTGGTTACAATCAAATATGTATTGTTGAAGGGGATCAACATAAAATGACATTTACTACACCATGGGGCACCTTCTGTTATAAGGTCATGCCTTTCGGCTTGAAAAATGTTGGTGCCACCTATCAATGAGCAATGATTGTCATCTTCCATGATATGTTACATGATATCATGGAAGATTATGTTGATGATATATTAGCAAAATCAAAAACATGAATAGGGCATCCAGGTGTGTTGAGACACATTTTTGATAGATTACGTGAGTATAAGGTTCATCTTAACCCAAAGAAATGTGTGTTCGGAGTGACCTCTGGTAAATTGTTAGGGTTTATTGTCTCACGAGAGGCATAGAAGTGGATCCTGCAAAATCAAAGCCATTATGGAAATGCCTCCTCCTCAAAACCTAAAACAATTACGTAGTCTTTAGGGAAAAATACAATCTATTCGGCATTTCATATCACAGTTGGCTGATAAGTGCCATCACTTCAACCAATTACTCAAGAAAGATGCACAATTTCACTTGGAACCACGATTTCAAGACTCTTTTGCTAAGTTAAAAGAATACCTCTCTAGCCCACCTGTTCTTATGTCACCAGTTGTAGATAAACCCATGTTGCTTTATACATCTACCATTGAACATGCCATAGGAGCTCTATTAGCACAACATAATGATCAAGCAAAAGAATAGTTGTATATTACCTTAGTCGAACACTTATTGAGCATGAAGTACGTTATTCCCAAATCAAAAAAGTATGCTTAGCGGTCACCTTTGCATTCCATAAGTTACGTCATTACTTGCTCAATCACACAACTAAGTTGATTGCCAAGATTGATCCTCTCAAGTATCTCTTGTCCCGACCCATTCTCATGGGAAGAATGTCTAGTTGGGTCATACTACTTAGTGAATTTGATGTCGAGTTTGTTCCAGAAAGGAAATTAAAGGACAGGCCCTTGCAGACCAACTTGTTGAGGCACCCCTTCCTGGCACAAAACCACTTCATTTTCTTTTCTGATGAAGATCTTCTACACATAGACATCGCGCCAGCTTGGACTCTATTTTTTGATGGATCTTGTAATCTCCATGGCTCAGGGGCTGGTATTTTTCTTATCACACCTAGCGGACATGTTATCCCCAAATCATTTTGATTAGCATTCCCATGTACCAACAATATCATAGAATATGAAGCTCTAATCACAGGATTAAAACTAGCTATATCTTGGAATCTTACAAAATTAGTTGTATTTGGTGATTCTTTACTTATCATCAAACAAGTTATTGATGAATACCAGGTCAAGGATGAAAAACTTATCCCATATAAATGCATGGTGGATAGTCTTCGAAGCTATTTTTGATTAATTAGCTTTGATCAAATCCCCATAATTCATAATAAATCTGTCGATGCTATGGCAACCATTGGATCCCTATTAGAAATCACATCTAGTCAACCCCAGGCACATTTTCTCATGTAGAACATCTCTTAATGCCTACCTATGATCTTCCTGAAAACACTATGGTATGTGAAATCGTGGGTCGAATAACCCTTGGTACCATGATCTTTATACCTTCATTCATGATAAAACATTTCCTGCCGACATGAAACCAATGCATAAACGTGCTTTAGCACAACGTGCCTCTCGTTACACCATTTTAGCATAAAAACTCTTTATAAATGAGGATATGATGGCACCTGCTCCGATGTCTTAATCAGGAAGAAGCCTCGAGTGTCTAACTTGAAGTCCATTATGGTATTTGTGGAGCACACACGAATGGTATAGCCTTAGCCAAGAAAATCCTACGAGTTGGATATTATTGGCCCACCATGGAAAGTGACACATGCCATTTTGTCAAATGATGTCAAGCATGTCAAAAGCATGGAAATCTTATCCATGCACCTTCCCAAGCATTACAATCATAACCACACCATGGCCCTTCTCTCAATGGGGACTTGACCTCATTGGTAAAATCAGACCAACATCGTCTGATGGACATAAGTTCATCATTACCACTACTGATTACTTCACTAAATGGGTGGAAGCTATGCCTCTCACTTATGTTACCGGTAGCCAAATATCAAAATTCATTTTTAATAATCTCATCTGTCGATTTGGTATTCCATCCACTCTGGTCATAGATAATGGCAAATCATTTAAAAACCAGATGTAAAAGACCTAGCCAAACATTTTCACATCAAACTTAAGTGGTCCACTCCATACTACCCTCAGGGTAATGGTCAAGCAAAAGCAACCAACAAGACTTTAAAATCCATCATGGAAAAAATCATCAACACCCATGGACGTAATTGGCATACTCAAATTTACCCCTCTTTGGGCTTACCATACATCTTACCACACACCTACCGAGCCACCCCATTTTCCCTTGTTTATGGTTGTGAAGCCATTTTACCTATTGAGATAGAACTCCCATCCTTGAGAATCTCCCTTAAAGATGTAATTAATGAGGATGAATACTGATAGTCACGGCTTCAAGAGCTTGAGCTTCTCGATGAAAAATGACTTAATGCTCTCAATCATCTTCAAGTCTATCAAAACCAACTACAACACAGTTATCATAAAAAGGTAAGACCCAGAGAATTCAAAATTGGTGACCTCGTTTTAAAATAAAATCAAAAGAATACCACTAAAGAGTGAGAAAAACAAGGAAAATTTGAGCCTAATTGGTTAGGACCCTATGTAATTACAACTAAATTTGGCTCTGGAGCCTATAAGTTGGCCATTGAAGATGGTCAAGAACTTGATGAACCAATGAATGCAGTTCATTTAAAGAAATTTTATCCTTGAGGCATTCACTATTCCGGGAAACAACAACGTGTACATTGTTCCTTTTATCTCTTACTTATCTCTGAATAATTTAAAGTTATTCATTTCCATTGGCAGATATTTTCATTATCAAAATCACATCTTCATATTTATCATCATGAGACAGTGCTTAATATAGATCCTATTAAGTTTGTGAGTATCATACTTCTTATAATATCTCCCATTTTCAGTCACTTTCACCTATGGTCATACCTAGAAGCTTATTGATGGTAATATATTCCCTTCAAAGACATTCTCTCTTTCATAACAAAGCTCTAAACTTCTTTACCCAGTTCATTTGATCATCCATCTCAGTCTTCGGTGTTGAACCCTCGCGTCCTACTAGTCAGTGTGGGGCTGAGATTGGGGGTAGACGTTCCTTCCCAAATACAAAGCACTATTGTAAAATTCCATCAATTCAATAAATTATGAATAATTCATTGTCACATCTTTCATCCTTCATAGTCTTTGGTGTTGAGCCCACACTTCTTACTGGTAGTGTGAGACTGGGAATGGAGGAAGGTGCCCTTACTCATCTATGTCTTGTCTTCGGTGATAAACCCTTGCCTCTTACAGGTGGCATGGGGCAAAAGCGTAGAGGGTCATTCTCATAAAAGCATAAAAATATTGCAAAAAAAAATTTAAAAAAAAAAAAAAAAAAAAAAAAAAAAAAAAAAAGACAAAAAAAAAGAATTCACTCACCTATGTTTTTCCTTCGGTGATGAGCCCTTGCTTCTCACTAGTAGCATGGGGCAAGGCATAGGGAGTCATTTCAAAAATACAAAATCTTACAGTGCTTGCAATTATAGAATCCCCAAAGAAGTAATTTAGATGCCTAAGTGAAGAGAGAACTATCCCTTCACCTCATATCTTACCAATCAACAAGCCACGTAATTATCTAAGTCTAGCACGTGACTCATAAAGTGAAAGCCATTTTTGAAACCGGTTCAGTAACGTTAAGAAGAATTGAGTCACAATTTCCCAAAGGGATTGTTGTTAGCATTTGTCTCTATATTCATTATCTACCTCCTGCGTCCTTCTTGATTCTCGGTGATGAGCCCTCGCATCTTACTAGTTGTGTGGAGTCAAGAATGGAGTTGGACTTCTTTTCATCATATCATCACCACCATATCCTGCCAATGGAATGAGAATTTGTGTTATTCCAGCATGAGTTACCACGAGGAACACGGTACATGTGGATAATATCTTGGTTTATCACCTCTCAAAATAAGTCTGCACTTTGGTCCATAAATTGCCAAAAAAAAACATTAAAAAAATCCAAAAATCCAAAAACATTAAAAAATCAAAAATCCAAAAACATTAGAAAAAAATCAAAAATCCAAAAACATTAGAACAAAAAAATTAAAAAATTAGAAAAAAATCAAAAATCCAAAAAAAAGAAAAAAAATCAAAAATTAAAAATCAAAAAAATTAAAAAAAAAATTCAAAATCCAAAAACATCCAAAAATCTCCAAAAAAAATAAAAAATAAAAAATAAAAAAAAAAAAAAAAAAAATTGTAAACTCCACAAAATCATGAAAAAAATCTAAAATAATCAACACAATTCATCCTTTGAACTATTATCCCCAATGAATGATCCAATCACCTTATGACTACCAAATTCAAACCACTTCTCCTCGCGTGAATCCTCGCTTGGGGAAAATCCGGCTCTCATTGTTTCCTTGTTTGAGGAAATGACCCAATCCTTTTTATGTCCTTGTACCCCTGCTTGGGGGCACATCCGATCAATCCTCACTTTGTGGAACACGTTAGGGACATGTTTATTGGTTCTTGTGTTGCATTATTAGTTACAAATTATTAATTACTTTCTTGTATCTTGATATATTACAAGGGGGCATCTTGATTTTATGTATCCTGGTGTTCTCTCTAATATACTTATGTTATCTGATTGCATATCATATTGGGGCATCATACTTTCTTGATGGCCTCTGTCTATGCTCTCTTCCACTTGCATATCATATTGGGGCATCAAACCTTTTTGATGGCCCCTGTCTATCTATCATTATCATGCATATTACAGTCTAGTCATCCTGATCTTTTATATCACGATGCATCCTGTTATGTGCTATATTAAAATTAAGATGCTTTTCATCACGTGAGTATCTTCCTGCATGATCAACATCTTACTTTGCACCCCCTCCATTCACCCATACTAATACATTCCCCAGTTTGGGAATCCTACTTGATCACCATTGTAGTTTGCAAATCCTACTTGAAGATCTTTCTCAAGTAGCATTCACTATCCATATCTCCTCCTCCCCTCCCCATTCCACCCCCTTTGATTTGTATCTTCATCCTCATCCTCATTTTCTCTCCCTATTCATTCATCATCTTCACTCCTCATTTTTACTCTCCTCACCATATCCCCATATTACCCTTCTCACCATTCTCACCCCTCTCACCCCCATTTGTATTCTTTCCTTTCACTCTTCTTTCCTTTCCCGCTTGACAATATTACTTAATAACCCCTTCTATATGGGATCCTCGGTGGAGGTTTACCCTCTCCCTAAGATCTTCCCCTTTGTAGAAGCTTCTTCACCACCTCCCCTCTCATCAAACAACAATCACCACCACACACATCTTCCCATTCCACCTCTTCTACTTCTCATTCTCATCATTACTCTCACCACGTGGGCATCCCAATTAAGGATTCCCCTCACACTCTCCACCCTCCACTACATATATTCCTTCATCCATTCATGTTACACTCCTTTGTTTCCTTTCTTCCTTGTTATCACCTCATCTCGTATCCTCTTCCACTCAGGCATACATCACTCACTCTTTTCTCATCCTTCCCCAAATCCATCTTATGCTTGGTCATCCTACTTACACACTCTCGTAGTATGGAAAATTCACTTGAGGGTTCCCCTTCAGTCCATTTTGTCATACCCTATTCCCACCAACTCTATCATCATTCTTCTTCTTCTTCTTGGGTGATCTTACTTAACCATTCCAGCCACATGGAAATCTTACTTAAGAATTCCTCTTAAGGTTGATCTGCCCTATGGCCTTCCCCCATCCCATCATATTTCCCCCATCTTATTTCTCCCACCTCTCATCATGATCATCTTCTTCAACCAACCATTCCACCCCTGTACCCAATACAATTTTGTCTTTCTCCTTGCATATCATCCCTGTCGGTTTGGTGATCTTACGAAACCACTCCAGCGGCATGATGATCTTACTTAAGAGTCTCTCTTAAGCATGACATGTCATCTTACACTCACCCATCACTCTACATTCTCACCATCCATATTTTCTCTTCATTCCCCATCATCACATCTTTTTACCACCACTATCACCATCCTCTTGCTTGGAAATCTTACTTAACCACTCACACGACATGGCGATCTCACTTAAGAGTCCCTCTTAAGGATGATCTGTCTTCTTGCCTTTCCCCATCACTACACACCCTTCACCCTTCACTTTTTCTCGCATTCCCCATTATCACATCCTCTCACCTCCTCTTCCATTCTCACAAACACCACTTCTCGCTTGCCCACTTGTCATCTCCAGTGTCACTCACTTGGAAATCTTACTTAACCACTTCCATCATGACAGTCTTATGTCAGGGTCCTCCCTACGCTAAACTCGTCATTGTGAACTTTTCCCTCACCTCATTCTTCATTCACTTTGTTGATCACTTCTTCCACCTGGTCTCTCCTACCAACCACATTTTCCTCCTACCATTATCCTTTCTCCACCTATCATCTTACAACATACGTCTAATATCTTCCACCTATAATCACGTTCTTTTCCCCCATTTTCCCCTTCTTGATCCATCATCCTTCATACCATTTCTTCCCATTCTTTTCATGTCTTGTTTCTTCATCCTCACCTCATTCATCCTCATCTCCCACATCCTCTCCTCACTTTCACCTAGTCCCAACTCATCCCTCCCATTTTCTTTACTCTTTCCACTTCATCTTCTCAAATTCTCCCACATTTCTACCCACACACTTGTTTCGCCATTATTGTTAACATTCCTCTATCATTCTTTCATCATCATCTTCTATTCCCATGCTAATAATTGTTAGTGGACTTTCCCTAAAAATCATCAATCCTCATTCCACATGACCTCGTTCACTCCCTTGGACCTTCTAGAGTTTCCCTTCATTCCTTCCTTCCTCTAAGCCCACCACTCATTGTTAGTGGGCTTTCCCTAACGTCCCTTTGTTGGCGTTACCCTTTCCAATCCTTATTACCTTTCTCCTTTTCTTCATTTTTTCTCTCACCCTTCCTCACCACTCATTGTTAGTGGACTTTCCCTAACGTCCCCTCATTGGCATTGCCTCTTCTATCCCCCATTCTCTTTTCTCTCCTATTCTTTTCCCCCAATCCCACCCTTTCTTGTCACTTCTTACCCATCTCTCCATCTTCCCTTCACCCTCTTCAATATCTTTATTGTCTTCATCATACATCCTTTGTCTATTTTCTCGTAATCCTAGTATCCTCATTTCATGCATCTCCACATCTTTTCCAATCTGTGTCATTCCTCCCCTCTTTCTTCTCTTTACATTCCTCATATTATTCACTTTCCACTTATTATCCCCTTTATGTATTCCCTTCCTTCTACATCATTTTCTCTGTTATCCTCTTCTCTCTCCCACCCCTCATCTTATTTCCTTCCTTCTGTATCATCTTCTTCCCCTTTTTCATCACGTTTCCTCCTTACTTCCCCATCGATAACTTGGCTCTTCAGCGTTGTCTATCTTTTTTATCATACCACCCTCCACATGCATCTCCATATGGTCTGTTCCATATTCTTTTCCTTGGTCTTCCTCATGCAAAGACACGGTTCCTTCAATCTTCTCCCTATATTCACTCTATCTTCCTTTCCTCTCCCCTAATTTTCACATTTCTTCTGACCACTTCTCCTTTTCTCTACCACCCCTACCTTTTCATTCATTTTGTACTTTTTTCTCTTCTTTTCTCTACTCTTTTTCACACTTTCCTCACCCCTCATAGTTTCTTTTTTTCTCCATTCTACTTCTTCTTTCATCCTCTTTCAATTTTTCATCGATTTTACCCCCTACTCCCACCTCATCTTCTCCTTCTTATTTATCCTTCCCCATTTCTTGCTTTTCTCAGCTCTATCATTTCTTTCACTTTCATGCATCCCTCTTTATTATCTTTGTTGCTTCCTTCATTTGGCACATCTCTCTATTTCATACCTTCACCCTCTACTCTGTCATTTTCTATTTTCTCCTTGTTTTTCCTTCATCATTCCCTTCTTCCCCTATCATCCCTCTCTCTTATTCTTTTCTACCTCTTTCATTCCTTTTTTTCCCTCCCCTATCTCCATTACTCTTCACCTTTCTTACTCTTCTCATAATCAACCCCCAATCCTATCCATTCCCTTTTCTCTTTCCCATTTCATCTTCCCACACACCCTCACACCTAGCATTCAAGGCCGATTGAATCCTTTCTCCATTTGCATCGTGCGGTCATTCCAGTCTCTTCCACTCCATTATCATCCTCTTCTCCATAGAATTCATCTCTCCTCTTTTCGAGAGCTCTGTCATATATTCCATTCTCGTCATCCCTCTCGGGGGCATCATCATATCTATCCATAATCACATCTTCTCATGACATTTTTGTCTTGGAGGATACCATGACATCCATCACTCACCACCTTCTATTCTCCCCAAAAAAAACATTCACTCTACTTTTTGCTTAAGAAAAGTAGATTGAATTCTTCCCCATCTCATCTACTTTCTTTGAAAGGACACTACTTTCATAGTACCCTTCCAAAGAGGGGAAAATGTAGACACCCTAATTTCACATCTTGTCCTAAATCAATTAATTCCCCTACCTCATTTCCCACAAAAATACACTTTGAATTAATCAAATATAATTTGATTAATTATCCATTTCAAATCTAAAAATAACCCAATCCTCACCACATGTCATTATTCTCCATGTTTTTCTACTATTGAATTAAAAATTCAAAATCAAATCCTCACCCACTCTTCGTGGTCCCCACTCACCTAAAATCCTCCACTTATGAATTAAAAATCCAAAATCAAATCCTCACCCATTCTTCGTGGTCCCCACTCACCTAATCTTGCCCACATTTTCAAACCATGATTACTTAAATTACTCTAAGTTAATCACTTCCCCAAGCTATAAATACAACCTTACCCCTCCCCTCTAAGACACGAAGAATAAGCTTGAATGCCCTGTCTAAGTTCTTGCATCCTTTGAGCAAAAAACATCCCTTCCACCTCGTCCTAATGCCCAAATAGCCTCATCTTGAAGCACCCCAAATCCATAATCCTTTTACCCATTTGGTGCAAAGTAAGTGGATCATTGTTGCAGGAAGGCCTTGCTCCATCTTGAAGAAAAGCACCTACATATCACACAATCGGGCTCAATCCATGTTTCCTAGCCCATTCTGAGGTTTGCTACGGAATGCGAAGGAGGAGGTATTCATTTCCCCGGCTCTAGAATATCTCTCTGCTCCTATTGGTCATGTGCCCCGCATGTTGACTAGCTCGAAAAGAAGGGTAAATCCTCCTACAATTTCCTTCTAAATGCCGCTGTGGGATAGTGAAGTAGGTCATAGGTTTAGTGTGTGTAAGAGGGATGCAAAGGTTGTTGTTGAATCATATAAGCATGTTAAGGAGGATGTGATCTAATTGTCTCGATTAAGTTCTCACTTATAACTTGTATCGGCTTTATAGATATTTTGATTTTTTTGTCTCAGGGTAGCTATCTTTCATTTTCTTATTATCAACCACCTTGTATATCTCGATATAGTTATATATTATGTAATGTAAGGGAGGGGACCCAAGAACCCCAGGTTCATAACACCGATAAAAAGTGTTTTTCTTATAAAAAAATAAGTACAATTTTTATGCATTCATATTAATAAAGGGTGTAAATTATCTATGAAAAATATCCCCAAGCCAAAATGAGTCGGGGGTAGTAATTTGGTGACTCTTCATTTGGGACAAATGATCTTAGATGAGGTTTCTTACAAATTTGTAGTTATATTTAAATAATTTATTAAACAATGTTTATTAATTCATATCTAAATTATACTTGTAACTTGAAAAAAATTACTAGAGAAGATGTACATGTTCAAATTTGCTAAACAAGCATGGGCACAACCCAATGTCGTTGGATGAAAAACCAATGTGTTCAACAAATGGGTGCATTCTCATGAGTTTTTCAATAAGGCATTATTAATTTATTAAATAATTATTAAAATTTGGTAGTTAGAATAAATTAATTTTGAATATTGTAATAAAAAAAAATTGTTGTTGTAGGTGAATAAATCGTAAGTTTTAGTTGATGACTTTGACTTTAGAGAGGGTATAAATAATGATGATGATCTTGACTATGGCTATAGTAACCCATAATTGCATGGAATGGATCACCATCCAAACAATACTAATAATTAGTGCATGGCTTATTATGATAATAATGAAATAATTAATGTTGATGGTGAAAATAATTTGATGATTTAGCTAATTCGTAGTAGTAGTGTTTACATAAATTGTAATTCAAATTCATGTTATTGTATTGTACATGAGAAATTAATTATTTTCTCATATTCGAGAGTATAATGTTATCTTTTTGATTAACTTACCTAAAACATTATTTTATGTTTGGAAACTAGTATATGTTATTTTAGTAATCTTATGTTCATTTAGAAAGTATGTAAAAAAATCCACATTTAAATTTATCTTTTAAAATAACATACATACATACATACATACATACATACATACATACATACATACATACATACATACATACATACATATGTGTGTGTGTGTGTGTGTGTGTGTGTGTGTGTGTGTGTGTGTATTAATTATTGTCTATTTTTTTGTAGAGATGGTAATCAATACCATTTTTAGTATATGTATCTCTAATTTAAAATATGTTATTTTTGTTGTACATGTCAAAACATTTAAAATATAAATGTGTGTGTGTATAAATTATATTGCATTTATATTTTCAATTTATAGAATGAATTTTAAGTCACTTTTGGGTGACTTGAGAGCGTATAAATATGGAACAAATGTGATGCAATAAAAAAATCTACTTATGTCGTGGTTGTGTCACTTCCATTACATGATTTTGTCAATGAAACACAACCAAAAATAAAAAGGTTGATTTCAAATGTAAAATTGAACCAAAATTCACACTTTTTGTACTAGTGGAAATAACTCATATCAAACCCTTATTTATTTGGTTTAGGATGTATACATCACCATACAAAAATTATCATAGCAATTACAATATATACAAAAACTGAGGTGGCATGTATTTCCTTCCAAAAATTGTACACCTTTCAATTCTTCTTCATCACAACCATCATCTTCATCAATATAATAGGATTACGGTGTAGTTTCCAAAGTCTACTTTATTGGGAGGAAATAATGGCTCCTTAAACTAATGTAGGTTTACATTTACTAAAATTGCACCTAATATTTCTAGCCATTGATTTTATGAAGAAGATTTTTCCTTAGATTTTTTCTATTTTACAACATTTGGCAAAATAAGTAGAAATGGTGATGAGCCAAGCATATGAAGCACAAGAAATGGATACCAACCATTTTTCCTTCAAACCCATTTCGTCACTTTATGGATGTATATTCCAACTTTGTAGGACTATGGTGAAGAATGAGTTGGAGGGTGTGGTAGTATTAAAGGAAAGAGCATGAGAGATTCAAACATATGCAAGCTTCCCTAACTACATATAATCATAAAGTAAAGTTTGTGAATGCATCCACATGATCCCCTTTTATCATGGACACCAACATGGCTGATGGAATGTTTTTTTCTCTAATGGGCACCACTACAATAGTCAACATGTGTTCAAATTTTTTACGACCCTTACAAAATGTGTCAAAATTATTAAGTAATATACCATATTTTTCCTATTCTCGTGTATTTTCTATTTTCATTATGTAAGTAAATGTTATATTTCTTGTATTAGTTCAATGCTTATGTTATTAAAATAAATAGTTATGCAATAATTATACTAATCCCTAAACGTTCCAAAGACATTAAAAAGGAAGGATATTTAGGTGGCATCTACTACTTGATAGATTTAATAGTCAAAAACCATTTGCACTAATGAAGAAAATCATTTATATTAATTATTAATATTTTAGTTTGTAATGACATAGCTAATTAATAATTGTAATCTAGATACTAGTTAGCACATGACGTCAAAAATGGCCATCTAGAATGGAAATTTTAAAAGGGAAATAAAGATATGAGGTTTATTGATTCTATTACAATTAAGATGTGATTGTTTTTTTCATTATTTTTAATTTTTTCTAGGTTGTAGTTAATTATTTTGCTTCTTGGTTATATACTTTTTCAAAGAATATTGGATGATTTTTATTTTTAACACTCATCCATACAATTGAGTGGATATTAATATAATATTTATTTTCAAGTTTATCATAAGATGACTAAGATGATAGAAGGATGGTTGCGATTAAGTCCATTTTTGTCCATATTACGATGTTATTGTCATTTGATTATTGATTCTTTGACACATACATTAATTCATTATCAATATACCTCTTTTAATTTGATGTCTTCATCATTTGTGTTTTTAATAATTATATTTTTCTAAATACGAGTTTGAAATAATTTAAATTAAATAAAACTAAATTTTTTTAATAGATTTTGAAGATTATTTTTTAATTGTTAACTTTACATTATATGTCTAAATAGCCTAAAAATTATTTATATGTTTACACATTAATGTATTCTCTTGAGGATTATGTGTTTACATGGTCTTTGAGAGATGGTGGAAGTGGAATTTGACCTACCAAGGACTTTCATTAGGTTGACCATCTCCCTTGTATTTGCATATTAGATCCCATTTGAATCCACTTGTATTGTAAGCACCTCATGCCATGCATGACACTTCATTAAAAAGATAATCCAAGATGTAAATTCTCAATCCTTTCATTGATGAATTTTTCATTTCCTAATGGTGAATTTCCGATAAGTCTTTGTTTCTTTCTTCTCCAAATTCAATGAAAATATTTCGATTGAAGACGAATCGTAAAGCATGTTGTGTTCTTGCATAAGGAAAGAAGTTGACAATACATTCATGGTATCACAGTTATAGATAAAGCTGTTTTAGTCGAAAAAACTTTATCATACGATTTGAGGTCACACATTAGAATCCTTTTAACTCCATATAGTTTCAAGTTCCATAATGAAAAGCAGATTCATGCGATTTCAAGCCTCGTGACTGGATGATGACTTGTATCATGAATAGCCATAGTAATAATGAATATGTTTTTGTCATTTAGTTTTGGAAGGAAGAATGGTGGTGTATAAGATATAGACCATTGATCTCAAGGTCAACAGAATTTTCCACATGTCCCTTGATATAGGTGCAGTCTATAACTTTGCCATTTTCTTGTGTAAGAAATCCTTTATTATAATTGTGACAATAATGTGAGAAGGAAAAGCAATGTGAGATCTAAGAATCGCGTATCTTCTTCTAAATGCTCTTATTCTTTTATTTCACATGATAAACCATCCATCAATGGCGCTTTAATTTCCAACAAAAATGCTCAACTAAAAGGAAGGTTAACAAAGATGTGAATTTCACCAAGAAACGAGAGAATAATGAGAACAATGTCATTTTGCATGTTCAAAACATGGCGATAACAACACGATCAACTAAAAATTAGATTAAGCTTTGGGTGTATTGAACGACAAGGGTTTACTTTCATAGCTATCTTCGTAGTACATTTCCTCAAGGATTTGTGCATCACACCCCCTTTCTCCTTTAAGCAATTCATGTAAATGACATGTGGTCCGTATGTGACTTACCAAAAGAAAGAAGAGAATCTCCTACTTTCCCTCCAACATTTTCTTTCCCCAAGATGAATTCTTCTCCCTTTATCGCCTTCTTCATTACCCTCTTATTTCTCTTTTGTTCCAATTCCCTATCGCATATACATTATACATTACATTGTTAGTATTTAAGTTTACATTGCTTGTATGCAATTGTTAGTATTTAAGTTTAGTAGATTGTAGAGGAAGTTGAAGTGATTAGGTGAAAGTGATTGGCGTGACTAGATAGTATTTTTTTAAATATATTCAATAATTCAACATTGTAGATAAGAACTAGAAACCACGCCTAAAGAAAAAGGCTTTCCTATTCAATTTTGGCGGCTATTGGGAGGGCTTGGTTTTTAAAAAAATAAGTTATTGTGTTTAATAATTTGAATCCGGTCAAGATTCTCTATGCACTTGAGAGGATGCGAGTTCAATGACCTTTTCCATAGAATTGAAAACAAAATATAGCAAATGTTGAGAAGGTCCACTTTCCACTGGAAATTGACACCTACACCTGCCCTATTCTGCAGTCTTTTAAGTTCAAGGATCACCTATCCTTTTTTCCCGATTGAATAAAGATGACAGCGCCGCCTCTCTCCATTTAATTCATCGCTGAGAAAGAGATTGTTCACACGAAGCGAAACTGTCCCCGATTATAGTTATCTTACCTGTAATGCATAGTTACGTCTGAGGGCTTGCAAAATTCTTCTGACTATAGGAAGAACAAGATGAGCTTCAATCCCTACTTTTCTATTCTTCTTTCGCTCTTTCTAATGAGTTTTCCATCAGTCATATCCGAGTATAGAAACTCTGCCTGTAACAACGCCTCAACTTACACACAGGGCAGTACATATTCTGCTAATCTGGATCGAGTTATCACCGATCTGTTTCGCAACACACCTCAAAGTTCAGGGTTTAACACTTCCACGCGTGGCCAATCTCCCAACCAGGTCTATGGCCTGCTCCAATGTATTGGGAACATATCTGCAGAAAAGTGTGCAACTTGTTCTGTAGAAGCAAATAATTCTCTTCATGAAGTTTGCGATGGTGACATAGGTGGGCGAGTATGGATGGATTACTGTTTCTTGCGCTATGACAACTCTAATTTCATATCGACACTAGATACCGACATGGTTCTTCTCGCCAATGTGAACGAACTCACGAGCAATACAGAGAACTTCAGTTCCACGACCTCCAGTCTTCTGTCCAATCTCTCTAACAAAGCTTACGACTCTGCAAATAATGGATTCGCTCAAGGATCAGCCAATTACACCAGATCCCAAACGGTATATGGTGTAGTTCAGTGTTTGAGAGATTTATCCGTTAAAGATTGCAGAACATGCTTGTTTACAGCAAGGCAACAGTTACTGCAGTGTTGTTCTCGGAATCAAGGAGGTCAGGCTCTCTTGGGAAGCTGCACTGTGAGATATGAGATATACCCTTTTTTTGATTCTACAGGGTCATCATCCTCCCCCGAGGGATCACCATCTCCGACAAATTCCACACCTTCTCCCTCACCAACCCAGAGTATGTTTAGCTATCCAATTTTCATCAATTGTTTCTTTTTCTAGATTTACCTCGAGTAGCTTGAGTTTTATTATATAGCTATAAAGATTTGGTGTGTATTGTGCAGAGAAGTCCTCAAATTCATTATCCATAATATTAGGGGTTGTCGGAGGGATCGTTCTGGTGTTAGCGATATGTCTGTTTGGAATAAGAAAAAGAGTCAAATCTGCCATTTTTGGGAGGCCAGTAACTCGAATCACCCACAATGAAGGTGTTTTTTCCAATTGACATCTCTGGTTTTTAGTTTTATCTTGTATCTGGATTTAGTGTAACAGATGATCTTTTAAGTTTACCCACTTTTCTTTTAATGATGCAGAGAGGCGTGGATTTTCCTCTGAATCCGGGTTACTTATGCAGGAGCAACATTTTATCTTCAGCTTAGAAGAACTGGCAGAAGCCACAGAAAATTTTCATGACAAGAAGAAGCTTGGAGAGGGAGGTTTTGGTGCGGTATACAAGGTGGGACTATATAAGGGCATCCTTGACCTAAAGAGTATTGTATCCATGAACAAAGAAGTCTGTTTTAAGAGTAGAGGAGAACTCTAATTCTGTTTTTACGTTTCAGGGAGGAGCTCTAATTCTGTTTTGATGTTTCAGGGAACAACTAGAGACGGAAAGGAAATAGCAGTGAAAAACTGTCTGCAAGGTCTACGCAAGGTAAGAAAGAATTTATGAATGAAGTGAAGCTGGTGGCCAATGTTCAGCATCGAAACCTTGTGAAGCTGTTGGGATGTTGCGCTGAGGGAGATGAAAGGTTGCTTGTTTATGAGTATTTGCCCAACAAGAGCCTCGACACCTTTCTCTTCGGTAACAGACATTTCCGCCTTCGATTTGTTTTTAGCACAGCAGAATTGTTTGAAAGAAATGTTAAAAAAGTTGTGGAATCGTGGTTTATACAGATCCAGAAAAGCGCAGAGAGCTAGATTGGCAAAAGCGGTATAACATCATCATTGGAATTGCCCGTGGGCTTCTCTACCTTCACGAGGATTCACAGCTGCGAATCATTCACAGAGATATTAAAGCAAACAACATTTTGCTTGATGACAAACTCAATCCCAAGATAGCTGACTTTGGCCTAGCCAGACTTTTCCCTGAAGGCGAGACGCATATCCAAACAAGAGTTGCAGGCACATAGTAAGGATCATCCTGTACTGTATATTGTTTTAGATTTAGATTCATGATGGGTAAGCATTAGTAGCTTAATTATATAAAATGGTGCACTCGCAGTGGTTACATGGCTCCAGAGTATGCAATGCGAGGGCAGCTATCAGTTAAAGCCGATGTCTACAGTTTTGGAGTGCTATTGCTTGAGATTGTGAGTGGAAGGAAAAACACAGATATTGATCTTCCCCAGGAAATGCAAAACCTGTTAGAATGGGTAAGTAACAGAACTTCCTAGTTTCCATTTGCCTTTGATAATTTTTCTATATCCAGATTTAAGTGAATGGAATATGTATGGTGCAGGCATGGAGACTATACAGAGGAGGAGACGTGTTGACTATGGTGGAGTCAACAGTAACAGTAAGAGAAACATATCCAGAGGAGCAGGCGTTGAGATGCATTCATGTTGGGCTGTTGTGTGTGCAAGCAGATGCAACACTTCGTCCGGCCATGTCGAATGTCATAATGATGATATCCAGCGGTTCAGTGACATTGCCGAATCCGACAAAGCCTGCGTTCGTGAGAAGTATGGGTTCAAAATCAGGATCAGATGTAGAGGAGTATGAAAAGGGAACAACATCGCAGACATCTGGAACGAACGACGCGTCATGGGCTTCTGTTGCTCCTTCCGTCAACGAAACATCGGTTAGTGACGTGAAACCGAGGTAATGAAAAACCACGAGTGGTAGATTTGATGGTGGTAGTTGTTATGACTTATCTGATACTCGCGGGTCACGAGCTCACCATTTGTGTGACGTGTTAATCGCCCCCTGTATGTATATATATATAAATATTTATTTATTTGGTGAAGTCAACCCAAAGTTTCGGGAATAAATATTGCAGATCTTTAAGCACCGAATAAAAATACCCAGCAATTATGTTGTTAAAAGAAATATTGGTATCGACCAAATCGAATTTTATTTTATTTTTTACATTTGAGTACAGCTAGTGGGCGGGCCCAAACGCAGACAGCTGGTCCTAACTATGAGAAACAATTTATGATGTATCCTAAGTTGGTGACATGACTAATTCGGGAATCCAATTATGTGCCGATCGCATCATTGTCTTCAAACAACGTATGTGTATGTTACGTCAATAGTAAAAATATGAGCATTTGTAGAATCTTTGAAGTAAGTTTAAGATGTTATGAAAAGGCACATTCTTCTTGGATAATAAGGTATATAAGGTTAGTAGGGTTATTGAAGCAATTCAAAAATGTATTGAAGAGACATATTCAACTCATGTAGCAAGACACCAAACATAAGTATCCCCAACCAATCGACCATTATGTTAATGAGAGGGCCACCTCTAGTACGACATTGCCCCTAATGATATCCAGGTGTAATATATTATTGTGGGCAAGGGTGGGATTGATTTTTTGACTGAATGAGGAATGTTAGATTCATAGAAGTAATTTCAAGATGTATGGAGCCCACATCACCAGCCCATGACCTTCGTCACCGCTTTCAAAGGCATCAATGGCGTTTCTCAAACTAAAAATGGAGTATTGTTCAATGGCTTCAATTCATTTCAAACTTGTCAAGAACAATTTTACGCTACGACTTTCAAAGCCAAATAGAAAACCTCCCAAAACAATTGTGTAATAATATGTTTGGTTTCAAACTCGTGACATCCCAATGATAAGGAACTAAATTATAGAGATAATAACATTAATAATGTAAGCCATCTTTAAAAATAGCACATACAACTTGATAAAGTGGCACCAAAAAAACCATATTACAAATATTAAAATTTGTCGAAAAATTAAAAAAATTTAAAAAAAAATAGACCATTCCATTTTTAAACATTGCATCACCTTAATTATTCCATGTTGTATTAATCCATCCTTATCACATATCAATACACGGAAGGCGTTTATACATTGGAGTACACCCGGCTGTTTCTGACAGCCGTCAGACATTGGAGGGACGTGATCTCCCGCGTATATGCGTTGAGTATCGTGGGGTCTACGGTGAGCCACGTCAGATTCACGAAGGGCAATCTTAACTGGTTGCAGGCGACTCTGAAAGCACTGTCACCACGTTTTATGTAAGAGTAATAATATCTCTGTCAATGTCATTTTTACTTTTGTAGACTGAATTGCGTTGTCTGAGTGATGAATGTGAAATTTTAGAAGAGGCATTAGCGGCAGAGGAAGTGCCACTACTGCCTGTTCTTCTTCTCCATGGTGGGATCGCCCTAATTATGCTTTTCTGAATGGAAAACAGAGACTCAAGTTGAGGTGGGTGAGAGACAAATACATGATCTATGACTACTGCATGGACTCCACCAGGTCGTCCTCCAATTCCACGCCTCACCCAGAGTGTGCACCTGCATAGATATGGTAGTTGGGACTGCGGGGCCCAACAATTTTGTGAAATTTAGAAATTCATTTTAATACTTATAAAATGCATGTTTTCTCCATTCACATTGTTCTTGTTATTTCTATCTAAGTATGGTCTTGTTATTTTCAGAAAACGTAGTTGCAGGGAGGGCAGCCTCTGTTAATTGTCTCAAGTCTGAAGCCACAAACATTGAAACTTCCATAATCGTTTCTCCTTCGCAATTAACTTGAGCTCAACGATGAAACATCTCCACTTTGAAGCGTAATAATGAAATTAACTGCCAAATGCTTTTACATCTGCAAAATATTTACTAACCAATGGTTTTTATTGATGCATTCTTTATTGAAATTAAGAATGTTGTATTGAAGAAAACATCTTTAAGATTTCCTTTATTTAATAACTATTGTTTCAAAACCCAAAAATGTCAAATAACTGATACTATATTTCAAGAGATGAAAGGTTAATGACAAGTTAAGGTGGTAGAAATTTATATTCTATGGAAAAGCTAGTGTAAACACCTGATAATGATATGCAACTAATTTTTGGTACTCGACAAGTTCATTTATATGGTTAGGGATTATTGGTCTAAATTGATTTATCTTTTTTGGACTATGGGCTCGGACTGGATTTCACTGTCTTAAAGAGTCATTCGAAACACCTCTCTTAGTAATGCGTCCTTCATATTCTCTTCTATCATTTCATCTACCACATTCAAAAAATCATACTTCTATGTGAAAATTGTGTATGTTCGTTCAGGGATATACACGACCTTCTCCAAATAATATAAAGGGGAGGGAAACCATTTCGTTCTGATAGGCCATATCGTCGCATCCACAAATGTTCTACGACAAGCTGTGAGTTGTCCTGCACCTCAACAAAACAACAAAGGTAGAAAACATGTAGTTGATAACATGAGACGATAAGGGAGGCAGGTAATTGATCCATGTCTAGAAATGGTCGACATAAGTTGTTTTGTATAATGACACCATAACGATTCCTTTCCCTATGACGTCGCACACCCCTCTCTATTGCAGATGAGACTTGCCATATAAAATACTACATTTCAAAAACAATATTTGTTCGAAAAGATGTGGCTTCATCACACTCATTCGCAGCTCTATCCCCCACCAAAATATGAAGCACTTTCCTATAATTAACGAAAAATGACACCACCACCAAATTCCTTTGTCCCATCTTCGACATGAATTTTTCACAGTATTTCTTGGCGAGGTCGTTAGGATTGCATTCATTCAAATCATCTTCACCCCTCTTCCTACTTTGAGTTTCACATTGTTTCTATTTTCTATTTTTCCTTCCCTAGCACTTCTAAAGCCTCTAACCCCTTCATCTTCACCCCTCTTCCTCTCCCAATGTTTCTCTCCTTCTGATATGAATCCTTCAAAAGATACCCTTCGGCGTTTCCATCATACATTTCACGTACGATTGCTAGTTTTTAGAATTTCAACAAAAATTTACCGGGAAGGGTATCCAAAACATCTTAATCATTCACATAGTCATTTTGTTCACTTTAATACTTTCTTATGTTAATTAGCACCATATGTTTATTGTCCTTACTTCGGACTTTTGCATACGTACACAATAAATATCACTAACCTCTTTCATTTGGGCCCACTTATCGCATTATGTCATGACAATAAAATTTCTTGAGAATATATTTATGATAGTGAAAATATTAACAAGGTGTACTTTTGTGCATCGATTTGTCTTACATTTGTCATCCACTTTCTACATAACTATTGTTTTATATAGTCGTGAAGGTATTACAACATGGGGTCTCTTTTTGGAGGCAGGCTTTGCTTTCCTTATATAGCCTATTGGGTAAATATAGTTATGGGAAATGTAAGGGCATGACCCACCAAAATTCTATCATTTTAAGGATAGGTGTACATGGTTTGAGTGGGATGACATTGATGTGTTGTTCTTGAGTGTCAACAACTTAAAATCATTAAGGGTTAATTAAATATGGATGAAAGAAATAGGTTATAGTTTGAGTGGGATTATGGTGATATGTCTGCATGGGATTGAAGGTGATGGTTTAAGTATTTTAAAAATAAGGTTTATTTAGAATTATGAAAAATAAGATTAGGCATAGAGTTTGAGTTGGTTGATGGTGATACTTTTGTGTTATGAAGCATCGATACGTATTAATTTTAATTTTTTAATTTTTGATTTGTTATATATTATATTCATTAACAATTTACTATTTTTAAATTTATGTTATTAATTGGTTATAAATGGTATTAATTTGGAGGCATTAATGTCGAGTCCAAAAATCTATTTGGGAAAAATAGAGGCTATAAATTCCACTATGTAGCCAAGATATTACAATTTTTTGATTGAATTCTCAAAGCGATTTTCTTCTTCTAAATGAAAGTGAAATCAACATAAAATATAAGGTTGAAAGTACCTTGGATCACAATAGATGTGAAATGTAATGTCACTATTAATTGTTTGTCCACAAACATTACCCTTACTACCACCCCTAAATACCATTGTAGGATTCATATTAGTGTAATAAGTCAGGTTTATTTAAAATGAGACAAGAACATGGTATTATAGACACAATTTTGGTACAAGATTAATTCTTTTTTATAATTTTTCATTATTCTAGTGTATTTATATATTTTTTGATTAGCAATCTAATTTAGGTCAACTTACTACATGATCTAGTCTTTCCATACTTGTACATTATGATTTCAATCCTTTTTCAAAGTGATCACCTTGACCCTTATTTGGCACCCATGGATTTTTTTGGCCATCATTTGTTGGTTATTACCACTCGTTTGAACCTTATAAGTCTATAATACACATGTGCACTAGTTCCTTTAGGAAAAATGGTGACTACATAAATACTACAAATGACTTTACGAATGTAAGTGATATAAAATCACCCTCTAATTAAGCTAAAATGTAAATAAGAGCCTAATCTGATTACTATTGTAGTAGTAAATGAATAACAATTAAGTATAGAAATTACACCCAAGCAATTTAAGCGCAAAGTATGAAACCCTAAGTGCAAAGAGAGGGTAAGAAGCCTTAGTTGGTTCGTAGAGTTGGAAGACTGGAAAATACGAAGCATTGACCATCGCACCAAAGCTTAGTAAAATGCAGATATGCAAGAATAAGTTGGACTAGGTGCCCTGAGAGGGACAGAGGCGCCAATGGCTCCCAAGACTTGTTTAAAGGCGTTTGGGTCTCGAAACTCGCTCAAAAAAACCTCCCCTAAGATGTCGCAAGTTGTTCGCATTTGGAAACCCTAAGGTAAATTCTAAGCCACTAAATAAATTGAAAACTCTATGGTACATTAGAAACCATGTAATAAATTTGAAAACCATAGGTTAAACTGTAAGCACGAGGAATTAAAATATTAAATAATTAGAAAAAAACTATAGGGGTAAAGTGGAAACATTAGTACAAATTAGAAACTAAGTAAGTTAAGAGAATAACCTTTGGAATAAATTATAAACCCTAGGATAAACTTGAAACCATTGGGCAAACTAGAAACACTAATGAAGTATCGAAGACAATGAATAAATTGGAAACCATGGGGTACATTAGAAACGGTGCAATGAATAGTAAACCCTGGAGTAAATTAGAAACCACATAATAAATTGGTAACATTGAAATTATGTTTCTAGAAACAAGAAATGGGAAACATGTGATGGAAATGAAATTGTGTTAAGAAATGTTCACGTAAAGGTTGCGAGTAAAAATGTGTGTGTGTGTGTGTACATATTTATTTACAATAATTCTACACATTTTCTAATGATACCCAAGTAGTATAATACTAACTATATAGTAATGAATATACATTAAAGTTTTTCAAGGTAAAAGTACACTAAGCCCATAAATATTGAAATAATGATAATATAATAATGAAATACATGAAAGATAAATTTTGTTGAAGTAAAAGAACACTAAGAAAACATTAAATGTTAAAAATATTATTATTTAATTTTTAAGGTAAAATAAAAGTCATGTATGTCAATTGAGTATACTTTCAAGTTGCAACATTAATACATCTTAATACAAAGTTAAACTAACACATATCGTCATGAAATCATAATTGTGCATCACTCTAAGACTTTGCTATACTTAAAATTGAATGATTGTTTGTACTTCATTACCCTTCCTCCACTCTGTAGACACCTAAAATCCTCTTACGTAGTTTGAATGCTAAGATTGCATTAACTATCAACTTTCCCGTCATTTCCGTAGTAATTAGCACTTTTTCACTAATTAGCTAACATTCCTCTTCATATTCGTTAATTAATCAAATTCCTTCCTATCATTCAGGATGTCGATTAATGACCTTTCATTAATTAGTGTTCGCTTCTACTTGGGTTAATTAATTATTATTAAATCACTATCATGACTCTAAATCAATAAATCACCATTTATTGGATCAAATTCCTCTCGACATCCCTCAAATCATATTAATTATCCTCTAATTTGATTCTATAAGCTTACTTCTATCTATTAATTAATCACCCTTGATTAATTAAAACATCCCCCAATTCCCATGATTTGCTAATGACAAATTAAACTTATCTAAAGCAACCTTATCCATTCCTAATCTTGCTTTACCTTTATCCCGCATTCATCAATTTGCTATCCTTGCTAGTTCAAACAAGATATATAATAAACCTTCCCCTTTACTTTCTACACACACCTTATTTTCCCTAGGATAAACTATAGGCATTTTGATCTTGAGCCATTCTCCATTGAAGGAAATAGCTTCTCCATCTTGCATCCATTCTCTCAAATTGAAGAGCATGGGAAGATCCAAAAATGTCCTTGTAGCCATGTTTTGGTGAGATCTCATCTTCAAACCTTGAGGAAACCACTCCCTTTTGATTGCTAAAGTGATCTAAATAGGTTCATTTGTTAGATTAGCAATCTAGAGAGTAAGAAATAGCTTAGCATTTTGATTTGAGATTGTTCATGCATTGAAGAAGTTGTTTCTCATAAGCTCTTATCTTGATGGTTCTATAGTAGGTTTGATTTATTGTTTAGAAGCTACTAGGTATTAGCTTTGTTTTAGCATGGCAAATTTCTATATGAGTACACACTCCAACAAGAGTTAAACATGCCTCTACATCTTCTTCAAGCAACTTGATTGGTAAGTCATCATTTATGCCATCATCGAGCCTCCATTGTCCCATATCCTATGAAGCCTTGATTTATAATTAATGGAAGTGTTACATAAAATACATATATTAAAATGTAAATATACAAATTCCACTACCTTTTTGCTTCCTAGTTTATTACACTTTATAGAATGGATAGATCTATAATTAATCCAATTACCTTGTAATACATAAACACTCAAAACCAAAAAAAAAAATCATTAACAATTTAAGACTATCCTATAGGATATGAAACGATCCAAAAAATATATCACGCTTGCGGCTCATTTGAAATTAATTGTTTGGTGTGCATTTGCAATGGTTACATGTTTCACTAGAATGCAAGGTTAGGGTCATTTGTCGAGGTAAAATTGGATGTCTATAGTTTTGGAGTGCTATCTCTTGAGATTATGAGTGGAAGGAAAACAAAAATACTTGATCTTGTCCACAAAATGCAAAATCATTGGAATAGGTAAGCAACATAATTTCTCACTTATTATTTTTCTTTCATAAAATTTCTCAATGTTGGATATCCATGTTCAAGTGATTTGAAGATGTATGATGTAGGCATGGAAATTATACAAATGAGGATACATGTTGAATATGGTGAACTTAGCAAAGAACAATATGAGAAACATGTCCAAAGGAGCATGCCTTTTGATGCATTCGTATTGGGGTATTGTAAGAACAAGAAGATGTAACACTTTGTCTGGCCATGTCGAATGTCATAATGATGATATCTAACGGTTCAATGACATTTTCGAATCCAACAAAGCATGCATTCGCGAGAAGTATGGGTTCAACATCGGCGTTAAAGTTTGAGTATGAAAAAGGAACAAGATCGCAGTCTACAGACATCGAGAAGACGTGTCACCGGTCTCCGCCTCTCTTGTTGCTTTTGTCAAGTTAGCCATGTGAAACCTCGGTAGGTAGTGAAAAACCAAAATCATAGATTTGATGGTGGTAGTCGTTATGATTTATCTGATACTCCAGGGGTTAAATTTGATGGTCGTTTAGACCATTTTTGTGATTTTAGCTATAAAATACTTACAAATATTTCAAATAATCGTTACATGTAATTTACATATTTAAAATTTGACAAAGTCATTTTTATATAGATTTATATGTATATTATAAATATATATATTTGTATATTAATAATAATCAAATAAATACAGAATAGTTGGTATGAAATAATATTGTTTTATATTTTGGAGGAGCAGTATTGAAAAATTACAGTCACCCAAAAATTATTTCTAAAGGATTAGTGACCGTCAGATTTAAGCGCATCTGATGAGTCGCGCGTCACGAGCGGCGAACTCACCATTTGTAGGACGTGGTCTCCCCCTCTCAATAATGTTTTTTGGTAAAGTAAGTAAATCTAAAGTTTGGGAAAACATATTGCAGATCTTGAATTTGTTGAAAGTACCGAATAAAAATAGCGGGCAATTATATTATAAGAAAAAATATATTATTACTAACTAATGGAAATCTTTTTTGTCTATGGAGTACAGCTGGTTGGCGACCCAAACGTTGACAGCTGGCGGTGGGAACTACGAGAAGTATCCTTAGTACGTGACAGTCATGTTCTAATCGGGAATGCAATTATGTTCCGCTCGCACCACTGATTTCAATATTAAAATCAACTTTGACGGTCACATACGCTTCCTTTTAATAAACATACTTCTGATGGGAAATATAGCCCACCGCAATTCTATTATTTTAAGGTTAAGTGCATGGTTTGACTCGGTTCATGGTGATAGTTTAGGTATTCTTCGAATCCACATAAGACAGAATCAGGTTACATGGTTTGAATAGGCGTGGTGGTGATAGTTTATTTTAAGAATTTGGTTTATTTCGGATTATGAAAGAATAAGATCACGCGTAGAGTTTGAGTTGGTTGATGGTGATAGTTTTTATATAAAAATAAGAATGCATAGGATAATAATAATGGGGAAAAATTTAAGACTTCATTAATTTTATTTACATGTTTAATTTGGTTTAATTATGTGGATAAATTTGTTTTAATTAAAAATTGTAATGAGTTAATATTGATAACAACTATATCAATAATGAAATGGAGGTTTGTCTATCATTGAACATAAATCGGATGACAAGGCATGCAATTTCACATTGCCACATAGATCTTTTGCGAGCAATGTCAATTGGCGGGTTGACATCTTAGCAAACCCACTCTCGAGTTGATCTCGTCATGTGGGCACATCTCCATAGGCTTGTATGTCTCTACAATGTTAAGTGACTTTCTCATCCAAGCCCAGACATATTAGGACATCCTTAATCAGGCCACCTCACCGGCTACCTTCCAAAAGGTTATGTTTAGATTATGTTGAATTTTGAATTGTTTTTGAAAATGTAAATTAAATTTTATCGTTTATAAAAGTTGCATCGACGTGCATGCTACCAAATGGAAGGTCCCCATGTGTTCCATGTATTTGACCTATATTTTATTAATAATATTTGAACTTATCAAATTTTCTACCACACTTACAGTATGTATCAAAATTTATTCTTAATATACCATATTTTTATATTCCCAAGTATTTAATATTTTCATCGTGTTTAGAGATTTTTGTTGTATTAGCCCCATGCTTATGTTATTAAAACACATGATATTGTGATTATACTAATCCTAAAAAATTTAGAAAGCCATTGAAAAGTAAGGCTATTTAGGATTATTAGGAAATCTTTTTGTGGACATCTTGCAAACAATTTCGAATACCGAAAATTTCGATTTAAAATTGATCAAGAGTGATTATGGATTCACTTTTGGGTGTTTTGAAACCCCACATTTTCCAATTTTCTCTTAACGATCAAGTTATTGTTTAAACTCAACTTTCCATGATTTAATTGGAAATATTACAAATCCATAAAAATTGGTCACATGTTGAATTTCATAATGCATTCAATTTGATTTTTAATCCGAAATTGATTATGCATTTACTTTGTTTGTTGTGGATAATGGATTCTCAAATTGTCACTTAATCCAATTTTGCAATTAATTGCTCGCTTAATCATTTTATCCAATTCTTTATATTGTTTTTTGTATTTGATCAAAAGCGTTAGCAAAATAAACTGAAATAAAACACCACACGTTGATAATGGAGTTCACCCAGTTGGACTACGTCTCTGGATTCACTTAATCGTGAATCGATCTATTAATTAACACTTGAAGTATAATTTTTACCTTCCAAAGTGACTAATAGATCTTTGTCACCTTCTTAAAGAGTTGATTATGATTCGAAACTCAAAAAATGTCGGAACTCGCTTCCTAATCAATCCATGGCTTTGCAGTTTAAAATTTTCAAGCATGAAAACAGGACCACAGATATCAAAATTTTTCAAGTTTTACCTTTCCAAGACACCCCAAGTCTACCCATTCTTAACACCAAGCCTTACTCATTCCGTGTGTAATGGTCTTTAATTGGATGTCCACCCGATTCCCTAGGTTATTTAGGAAGTAAATTCGGTCCCTAGGTGATTTTAGGAGCTTTGGAGAATGCCAAGTTTTGAGTAGTTTTGGGAAGGGCTACCATTGGCCTTCCGGGACTAATGCACCCCTCTAGAGTGGAACGAAGGATCAAAATTCAACATGGAGATGCATTCAAGTTCCAAGAGAATCATAAAAAAGGTTTTGGGAGATTTTGGAAAAATCCAATTTTTTTGAAGAATTTCCACTCTATAGCGAAATGATGGATTGTATGTAGTTGGACTTTGTATCAACACGCATGAAATAAAGCTACACTTATTCTATTTATGTTTCTTTTTTCCCTATATTTATCTCTTTCATGCACTTTGTAAGCATAGTTGATCTGTATGGAGTTGGAGAGGAACTTGGTGTCCTCGATAGATGAATTTAAAACATTGGTGTGTTTTAATTAGTTGGTCATGCTAGCTTCATTGTTATTTCCTTTATATTTAAGGTTGAACTACTCCGGTTACTTAGATGCGAGCTCACGTAATATACTCACGACACTAATCTTCCTAGATTAATTTCCTCCTTTTCCTCTCATCGATGTAATTTCCTCCTTGTACCCCGTCAAGCACTTTGCCACAGTTCGGTGGAGTGTCCTGTGTGATCTCTGACTAATTTGGCCAACCAAAAATTTAGATAGGATTAGGGTTAGTTTAATTTAAACAATGGGAGTTGTGCCATTGATGCAAAGGGTTTAGCCCCGTGAACATTGGTGGAGATACTGATTTGTCCTCTTAAATTTTTTTCTCATCAATGCTGATTTTTGCGATCTGCTTTGGGAGATATTTTCCAAAGTGCACCCATAAAGATATCTACCTAAAAAAATCAAAAATACAAAAAGGATACATTTAAAAAATATAAAAAAGGAAAATAAAAAGAAGAAGTACTTGGGTGATCAAAAGCCTCTTTTCTGATCATAATCGAGAAATCTACACTTTTCAAGAGTCAAGAAGAAGTAGTTGAAGGAATAAAAATGGAGGATGAAGAAAGAGAAATACCCCAACCAATTGTTCCATGAGGAAGGAATATAGGTCCACTTGCTCTTGCACCTCCTCTTCATGATATTCTAACGTGTTCCCACAAGAACCTTCCAAAATTCAAAGGTGACGACACACAACTTCTTAAAGAGCATATAACATCTTTTATCACCGCATGTGGTGTGTTAGGCATCGAACATGAAGACATATCTCATAGATTCTTAGTGGAGTCTTTGCAGAAAAGGTAGCCGAATGGTTTTATTTCTTACCAACAAGGTCTATCACTTGTTGGAACGATATAAGGATCAAATTTGAAGCCAAATTTAAAACTATAGAAGACTATCAAGATCTCTTCGTTAAAATGCTACAAATGAAGAAGGAATCTATAGAATCTATGAGAGACTTCATAACTAGGTATAACCAGACAATAAAAAGGATTCCTGAAGATGTCGTTCCTTCTGACAATAATATGAAAAGATTCTTTATCAGTGTTATGTAACCAGAAGTTGGGTTCTTCCTGAGAAGATCTCAACCTAGAAATTTGAAAGAAGCACAAGATTATGCTATTGAAACAAATGATGATCTAATCTTGTCTGGTAAGGTAAAGAATCCCCATGGTAAATAAAAAGGTCAAAGTTTGAGTTCAATACCCACTAATCCCGTAATTTAAAAAATGGCTAATGATATGTTTTCCATGAAGAAGAAACTCTCTTATATCACAAGAGCACCCAAAAGGCTCACCTTGGAAGTCTCGCTAGTCAATGCAATATACAAGAGCTATGAAGATAAAGAAGAGGAAAGTTTTTCATATGAAGAGGAAGGAGAAAGTGAATATGTTGGGATCGGGTTTGTGAATGCACACTTGATGATGAGGAACCCACTGATAGTTACTCATATGTAGTATTCACCCAATCCCAAAAGGAGAAAAAGAGAACCTCTTTCTCTACCCAAACTAAGAAACTCAATCCTCCAATGGAAACTATGAGAAAATGAAAATGAAAGGAGGATTATCGAAGTCTGCTCCAATAAGGTCAGCTAAGAAGAAGCACGAGGTCACCCCAACCAATAATCCTTACGCCTTTATTCAAGTAAGCCCCCTTCTTCTTCTCTTGGAAAATTAGTTTCTAAAAATAACTGTGTTAATGCTGCCATAACCAATGATTCTCCCACCACTTCTTAATCCTTAGACATTGTTGGCCATTTCAAAAATCCAAGATCCAAATGTCTCGCATGTGAATACTTAAGAACACATCCCAAAAAATTAGAGAGGCTCATTCAACATGTCAAGGGTAGTAGCCCTATTTCTAAAGATGCCTCCACGAAAGAACCACCACGTGCATCTTAATCCACTCCATCTCGGAATCTCCTTGCCTCCAAACTCTTCACCTATAAGAAGGTTGATCCTTTCTACATATCCTTGTTTGTCAATGGGTACAATCTAAATAGTTTCATCCTTAACTACGGTGCTTGAGAAAATGTCATGCCCATAAAAGTTGTTGAAGCTCTTGGTCTCTCCCCTTCCCATATCTCTCGGTAAATGTCTCTCCATGGATATGAAAAAATTGCCCCTCATCGGAAAAGTCAAAGATGCTTTGAGGTAGGATTAGCGGACTTCCTTGACAAGAAAATCACAATGAGAATCCTTATAGCATACATTCCCACCTCATACAACATGTTGTTGGGCCAAATATTTTTCTCGAGATCTTTGGAGGATATATGCATTTGAATTTGTCACACACCACTATCCCGATCAACCGTAAAACAAATAAGCTACTTCCCATCATAAAAAGGAACTATATTATTCAACAACCAAACAACCCAATGGTAGACATACCATGCCACAATTCCAAACACGAAAACTTCCTCATGACCTTGAAGGAAGATATTGACTTCCCTTATTGGTTAAGGAATGTCCAAGCATCATAGAGCCATTCGAAGAACACAAAAAGAGTTGATGAAAGCCAAGTTTGAAAGGGTGTAATTTTCATGGGACAAAGGTGTAGACAAAGTTTATGTAGTGAATACTCGAGGTTGGTGATGAGAACCTTGACTTGTAAAAATAAATCTAAATGTAATGAGATATGAAGACCAAGAAGAAGGAACGATGCTCAACACCTTCTTAATAGAAAACTTCAACAATTTCAATGATTCTCCGATGATCGGTATGAGCCTTCATTTGATGAATATTTCAATGAACTGGGAGGCTTCTCTTTCTCATTGGAAGAAGATGATGGGGAATGAAAGAATGGTAGCGTACCTTTACCTCTCAAACTTGAAATGGAGCATACCCAAGAAAATGATGATTTAACTACGGAAATGGACCTCTCAATATTCGGTGATCAAGAATGTTGTGCTCATTTCCTTTTCATGAGCATGGAAACATTCTCAATGAAAATAGAGAAACAAAGATACAGATTGTCGCTGATCCTAAAGTTGATTTTACTCAAAATGGAAACCTTCTCAATATATTTCAACCTTTCAGTGCTTGCCTTGATCAAGAGATGGATGCCCTTAACACAAAGATGGAGGATGAAGCCCAAAATGGACAACACATGGAAGATGACAATTTTCAGGTTTGAGACCCAATTTTAACCGAGCCTCTTTCCAAGATGGTAATGCAATGAAAGTAACACACTATATAGGGAAGCACATGAAAAAATATTTGGAGCATGAGAAAGGCCACTCCATGGAACAATTAAAAAGAAGAGAAAATCAAGAAGAGGGACATGATGCCGAAATTCACGAGACATTTTTTGAGAATCAACCCATGAAAGTAGTGGTAATGAATCAAAGGCATAATGAATATGAAAATGGAAAGTCAAGAAAAATCAAGGTATGTCTTCATGAAAACGGCAGGAAATCGACAAGTGGAATAAACCAAAGGAGCAACGAGAAGCCAAAGAAAGTGTGCCAAAATAATGAAGGTGGTGGAATGAATAATAAAATCATCAATTTCACTAGAAATCAAGCCTTATTCTTCAAGAGGATGAGAAGAGGTTCATACTTCAATGAACATGTCAATGGATTTGTAGAAGAATGACGTTCAGTGACCTTTTTACAGGTAAACACTCAATTCAAATTTTCACTTCAGTGAAAGCGGTCAACCCCCTACATGTACATAGGTGATTTAGGTTGTTTCCCTTTTTTTATTGTGTGTTTCCTTTCCCTTTTATGTTTTCCTCTTTGTGTTTGCATGTTTGTGTGTGTGTTCAATAAAGAAAGTTGTGTAGCCTATCTTTCTAGTGACTCTATAGCCCAACGGATAAGGCACTGGTCCACAAAGCAAAATTGAGATTATGGGATTCTCATGTTATGTCCTCACTATGCTTGATCCACAACATGTCCCCAAGCTAGAGCCAATTATGTTGTCATGCAAATGTGCAATAGGAAATTTTCCAATTTTCAAGCATGACAATAGAGTACAATGTCAAAAAATTCAAGTTTTACCTTTTCAAGACACCCCAGGTCTACCCATTCTTAACACCAAGCGTTACTCATTCCGTGTAAGGGTCTTTAATTAGATGTCCACCCGATTCCCCTAGGTTATTTAGGAAAGTAAATTCAGTCCCCCTAGGTGATTTTAGGAGTTTTGGAGAATGCCAACTTTTGAGTAGTTTTGGGAAGGGCTACCACCGCCTTCCCGGGACTAATGCACTTTCCTAGAGTGGAGCAAGGATCAAAATTCAAAATGGAGATGCGTTCAAGTGCCAAGATCATCATCAAAAAGGTTTTGGGAGATTTTGGAAAGATACTGAATTTTTGAAGAATTTCTACTCTATATCAATGGTGGATTGTATGTAGTTGGACTTTATATCAACACACATGAAATAAAGCTACACTTCTTCTATTTCCCTTTCTTTTTTCCCTCTATTTCTCTCTTTCACGCACTTTTCAAGCATAGTTGATCCTGTATGGAGTTGGAGAGGAACTTGGTGTCCTCTACGAGATAAATTTTAAAAATTGGTGTTTTAATTTGTTGGTCCCACTTTGGTTTCATTGTGCTTTCCTCTATATTGAAGGTTGAAATACTTGATTCTTGGGTGTGAGCTCTGTAATCTACTCACGTGATAATCTTCCTAGATTAATTTCCCCCTTTTCCTCTCATCACTGTAATTTCCTCCCTTGTATCCTGTATAAGCACTTTTCCTCGGATCGTGAAGTACAAATTTTACCTTACGAAGTGACTAATAGATCTATGTCACTGGTTAAAGAAGTGATTCGATTACGGAACTCGTTAAATTTCATAAACGCGTTCCCAAATCGATCTGTTACTTTAATGTATCTCCCGAGTGTGATCTATGTGTAATTATGTTAGAAAACAACCTATGCCTGAAATTTAAAGCATTTCATGAAGAAATAATGGAATCATTGTGTTTGTATCTCGAATTCTAAAAAAATTCCTTTTTACACCAAAGCTTGATCGACTCTAGGTGCTTAAAAAAGCTGATATCTTTGTAAAATGCCCTTATGGCCCTATCACAGATCCTGACAATAATCTTTAATAAATAGAAGTGAGATCGTTTTATATTATGTCGAGTCCTTGTGGCTCATTGGAAAGATAAGTGTTTTGTAATCCGGAGGGTTATGGGATTGAATCCTCCTCCTCCTTATCCATTGATCACTTTGGTATAAGTGGGGAAAAATCCCACATCTATCGCGGGTGTGGTGGCCAAAGGGTTTAAATATAGGAAAAATGCCTTATGGATTTGTGGCTACATTTCTGCCACACCTTTGTACCTTTTACCATGTGGTGGTGTTCTTATGTGGTTTGGTCACCCAACGCTTGGGTTGAGTTGTTGGGTTGTTGGAGACGAGTCGTGGCTGTGACATTGACTCACCACATATTGAGTGGCTAGGCAAATTGTTGGACTACCCAAATGGTTTGGCCAAGTCATATCTTGAACCTCCAAGTTATTTGTGTCATGTAGTGTTGACCGAGTCTTTATGGGATGTTGATCCGACCAATTTTTTTAGGGCCTCGTTGGTTGATTTTATATAGACCATTGAGTTGTATGGATAAGCCCCATGTTGGGCTTACCAAAGTTATAAGAGTTTGGTCCAGATCGGTTATGGAGTTGATCACCCCACCGAGTTCTAAGTAACTATTATCTCTCGAAAGTGCACCTTATAGAGATGGTTGCGGGTTTTTAAAGCTTACAAAATTTGATCTCTCTCTTTCATAGATACAATGGAAACACCTCGAGTCAGGTGGGTATACCTATTTTGAGGTGAGTCTTCCAGTATCAAAGGCCGGTTCCTTGTTGATGTATCCTAAATTGATTAAGGGGTTTAGGGTAAAAGATGATTGCAAAATAAATAAAACTGAGGTGATACACCAAATTTATGTGAGGGATTTGACTAAGTATATGCACAATTGCTATGGGAAGGATTCTTGATGCATGAGCCAACAATTTACTACAGAATATTTAAGGGCAAACACTTGGTGATACTGAGGGAAAATCACAACAATACTAATAAGTTAACATGCACATTAAAATTAAGCAGAAAATACTAAATTTGCAGCAGGGTAAGATGATTGATCAGGGAATTTGCATTCACAAGACTAATAGAAACATACACAAGACTGCAAATAATTGGAAAGGCAAAAAATACTTCACACTCGAAGGAAAAACTCAAAAATTGCTTGATACTCTACATCCAAAAAGTCCTCCAGAAGTTCCCCTTGTGCTTTGCAAAGGCACACAATATATAGCAAAAATAAAATTCACCCTCTTCCTAAAAATAGCCTAAGGCTTGTACTCACCCATGCATCCTATTTTTATCCTTTATTTAATAATAGATAAAGGAATAAAATAGAGCATGCAATTACAAATAGGCATTATTATCCTTAATTACAATATAGTCAAATTGAAGTTGACTGTTCTATTTTTAAGAAGAGAAGGATGAATAATTTGCTAAAAATAAGATTGCTTGCTAGGAAAGTCTCTCTCCATGAACATGCAACTCTATCTTCTTCTCTATTTTGTCCTATTGTGAAGGCATGAAAAATACAACTCCCTGTTTGTGAGCAAAATAATTACATTAATTGCAATACTTTGCAAAATAATTCATCCAAATATCAATCCTGATTGGGACCACCTTTGTCTCTGATGTTGACACTTATTCTATTTTCTAGTGATCACATGGATAACATGTTGCAGATCATCTTCAACTCCTTGGCGTGGGGACCACCTTTACTTTACTAGGTTTGGCCACCTTTGTGGACTTAGCATACTTGTCAAGGTTTTAGATACACATGGGGCACTTTGTAATAGTTACTACCATACTCGGCCACCTTTGATTATTTACCATGAACATACTAAATAGTCTACCACCTTTGTAATGAGTACTATAGTATATAGTTGTCGGCCTTGGCATATTTCAAAATTCACCTTTTTGGTGATAAGCATGTATGATGGCATTTTGCATTATTTGGAAATGACTATAGTTTGGACTTTGAAAGTCAATGCAATGATTTATTCGATGGACATGTGGGTTGTCCCCTTCTCTACGGTGACTCACCCCTTGGTAACTTGGTCGGTGGCATATGTAACTCAAGTTGAGTTTGCTTTGATATTTGTTGATCATCTTGGGCCCTTGATCTCTGTACCTCTATTTTGATGTCGTCGATCCTTGGACTCACGGTTAGGGTTTCTACTGTGCATTGAATGTGGTCGGTGGGGACTAACCGTGGTTATTTGTTTCGAGCTCTGAGCATGATTCTCGGCCTTTGATCTTTGTCCTTGATGAATCTTGATCGTTGATCTCGAATCATGGTTGAGTTTGATATTAACCCATACTTGGATTCGGGTAGTAAAGGAGAGCTTGGGTCTAATGATCATTTCATTTGGTTTTCGGTTCATGGGCGAAGCCCTGGCAAAAATTTTCTTCGACGTCATTATTCTATTCTCAACTCGAGCTCAAGCTACACCTATATTTTGTAGCTCTTCCTCTATCTTTTTCTTGAGGAGATGGTTGTAAAGGTGGCTGCCATGATTGTTTCTTTGAGCTCGGCACTTATTACTTTTTGTTCTTTGTGGCAAAGTCTATGAGATTTGAGTTTGCTTTGTGAGATCTTATGGTCAAAAGGCTTGAGCACCGGTATATTTCTTGGTCTCTGTGGGTTTTCCTTTTGACGTGGCCACCATCTCTTGAGCTCTGTAGATTTGGCTTTGCATCACTACTTGATGAGGTCGGTAAGCTTTTCGATCCTTGAGTTTTTCTTTGGTATTTTGGTTCATCGTGACTTGACTTCAAAACTGATACTCGTCTTCTTTTGCATTTCTTCGTGTGATCTCTTGGATGAATCTGGTCATTTCAAGTTGAAACTTTTTCTGAGCTTCCTTTACCTCCTCTGTAACTCAAGGATTTGAAGAAAACAATTTGAAACCGTAAGTTTCTTGATCATTTTTAAATGGGTTTTTGAAAAGCTTTACAAACTCCAAAGGGGTCATTATTTCTTCATATCTGTACATTTTTCAATAGAGTGCTCATGGTCAATCAACTTCAAAACTGCTTGTGATAAAAGGTGAGTGAAATACTTGAACCAGTCTTCATTGTGACTTTTAGATCTGTGTATTTTGAGTTATGAGTATTCGTTCTTTTTCTATGAAGATAACATGGGGGTTTTGACTGCAAAAACTGGGCCACCATGAATGTTCCTCTCTACCTCTAGAAGCTTTGCATTTTTGATTTTGTCATTTATTTGGGTCTCCATTCTTTATTACAGCCTTGCTCCTCCCTTAACTCCAGATATGAACGTTTCTTGATTTGGGTATTCATATTTCATACACTGTAGTGTCTCTGATTCAAGTTTGAGCTGAATCTACACTTTTTATCTAGACATTTGTTTCTATAGAGGCTTTGTATATACTTCATTTCCCGTGGTGGACATAAAGTAATTTCTTCATTCTAGATACTTACTTCTACTTCTTCTCTGTATGAGTTCTTTGTGCTTAACCTCAGGACAACTGTTATTTTATTTGCATTTGTTGAGAATATTGTAGAAATGGTGGTTATGACTTTCTACAAATATAGGTTTTGTATGTTACTTCTTTTCTGTTCTGAAATCCTTGGCATCAATTTTGTATTCTGGAGAATCTATTATGTATGATTCATTGTTCGGATCAACTTATTTCTTTGAAAAATCTGTAGAGTACTTGATTTAATCCTTTTCAATCTGAGATCACTTGAACATTGAAAACTTCCCATGGGATGAGTGCTTGAATGCAATTGGTTTTTTTGTACTATAACTTTTGCAATATTGGTTGTTTTACTACTATACAAGCTTGACTTATTCCTGTGAATGGATCTTGCTGATAAGGTCACACTCAAACTGGATTTGTTTATTTCTTGAATGTATTCTACCAACACTTATTTATCATTGAGTTGCAATGCATGTCTTGATATGTAACCTATCAAATTTAGATGGATGTCGAATTACCACCATAGATGAGACCTGGGTTGTTTTTTGTCCTGCCTATAGAAGGGTTCATGTGATTGAATTTATTTCTTCATTGTGATCTCTTCAATATTCTGACTGAACATTGATTATTCTGGGCTTCATAAGGTTGAATGGTGTTGAAACACCACTAACTGAAATGGGTTGCTTATACATCTCTTTCTTCAGTTCACCTTTAAAATGCTAATTTGTATCCTGAAGCTGCACTTATACTCTTTGATCCCTGCAATAGTTTTCAAGAAATTCTTTACCTGTTTTTGATATCATTGTCAGGCATAAGCCTTGATCTAGATACTGTAATCTGTTACTTTTACTGCATTCCTTTTATGCTTCAATATTGTGCTTGAGCTTAAATACAACTTTCTATGTATGCTGGAAAATTTGAAATGTTGATTTTCATGGCGAAGCCCTAGTAATTTTTTTCCAGAATTCTCTCTTCCATCCATTTCCAGCTATAGTAGTTGTATTTTTTGATTCAAATAGTTCCTTTAAGCATGTAGTAGTTAAAAAAAACATGATGGAAATTTGTAAATGTCCATTTTACATGGTAAAGCCTCACAAAATTTTTCTAGAATCTTGTCTTCATTCCTTTCAACCGTAAACCTTTCTTTTTGGTTAACTTTAGCTTTCAAAAATTTGATTCTTCTCCTTTAGCTTTGCAACTAAAAAGTGTTCTTCTATTTACCAGTTTCTCTTATACACTTTGTAACTTCTTCCATTTCAGAATAGTTATTGAAACCTTGAGTTACATTCTTCCTTTTATTGCATGCACTTATGACTTGTCTATTTTTTTCTTGGCTACAACCTATACCTGCACACTTAGGAAAATAGTTAGAAAATACTTAGGCTTTTTGGCCTCTCTTATGTCCATGTTTCTTATTCTCTTTTCTATTTTTTCACTCTTTCTGAGTAAATAAAGCATGTATGCAGTTTGATATTCAAGTAAATTACATCTCCTATTAGGAGATTCATATGCACTAATTAGGATTGTCTAGGAATATGAATTGATCCTTGAGCTCGTAAATGACAATTAACTTTTCTTCTTTTCAGGTGCGTAAAGCTTCTACAATGGAGATAAAGAAGCTGAAAATGGAGATGTTTTCAATCAAAGAAAGAAACCCCAAGGAAATGATGGGTTCACTCATACTCCTTTGCTTTCTCTTTCATGCATGTGTACCTTTTATTTTATTAGTTGTACTTTACTTTTCAGATTACATCCCACACTTGGCTGTGGGAAACATTTGAAAATTTCTTATGAATAAAACATTGAATTTTGAAAATGAGTTGTGTATTCCTTTACTGCATTCTAGCTTCTCTGTATGGATTGTATAATGAAAATAAACAACTCGAAACATTATTGAATGTCTTAATCATGAAGGAAAGAACATTGATGAGAACTTGTAACATTCAGTAAGGAGCCCTGATTTTCTGATATCTATATTTCTGTTTGTTGCTTCAAAACTCAGCACTTCACCCACTCTGTAATTTGTCGTCTTCATCAAGACAACACAGTTTTCCTTTGGGGCTTTGTGTTCTTTTGCTGAAGATGGCATGAAATTGTAGACTATGTGATCTCGATATGTTTTGTGACAATGCACACAACTACATATTTCATTTAATATTGTAACTAATTTAAGCGAAGAAAATGATATCAAAAATTCCTTAGCTTAGGTATATTTCACCTATGACTTTCATCATAATGACGAAGTTTCAAGTTGCCCATTTTTGCACAAGTGCAAAAATTGTCAACATTTTTGGCGATCCTACGGGGTAAGTTGCCTAGCTAGCTTAAAGACTAGTGCCTTGCTCTTGTCCATTGGGTATGGAGTCCAAAGCATATAACCAAAATCTACCTTTTCCGAAAGGTCCAAACCTTCCAAAACGGAACTAAAATTGGGAAAGGATCTAGTGAACCAGATCACGTGCATGAATGCACTTATTGAATTGAAAAATGATGCAATGTGCAAAAACTACACTTATTGAAGGGAAATCCTACTCTAACAATCACTGTAATATTTTCAATAATAGTGTTTGAGAAACATACCATTCACATGAATGGGAAGTTCCTCTCCATTCAGCTTAAAACTGAAAAGCATTGTGTTCCTTGCAAGTTGAAATCATGTAAGGACCACTCCATATTATATCAAACTTTGAGTGTCTTTCTAGCTTTGCACGATCAACATCCCACTTTAACACAATATCTCCTTCATTGAAGACTCTGAACTTGGCTTTCTTGTCAAAATTCTTCTTCATTTGTTTCTGATTCTTTTCCATATTCAAATGAGCTTGATCTCTTAGCTCTTGTAATTCCATTAATTTTGCATAACGAACTGTAATGGTTTTGTCGACACTAAAATTTTCCTCCGTAATTTCTATTTCATTAATGTATGGATGTTGTTAAGTATAATTAGTAGTAGCGTCCGATAGAAGATAACAGTCTTTTGCCAAAGATCTGACATACCAATAATGTATAGTATGGCAATAGTCAAAAGTACAATAGGAATGTTGTGGTAAAAGTAAATAGTTGTCGTAAGTGGTCCATAATGTTAAAATGTCAAAGTTGGGGTAAGTATAAAAGTAGGGTCTACATGATTAGGAATTAGAAATATTATATTGGTAATAAGGACAAGGAGTGAGGTCATAAATATTTTGTATATTTTACTTGTAAAAAGTCTAAAAATGTGGAACCCATGTGAAATGATAAGGTTTATCTTATCTTAAAAGATAAGCTTACATGTACGAGATAAGAGTTAAGGTATGGAATATGATTCGTCACGGTGGACTTTTATCCTATCTTAGAGATAATATGGATAAGCCTAGAAGTTCTATAAATAAAGAGGCCACCCCCCTCATTTAGCATAAAAGGAAGTAGTGAGAAATATTGTATGAAGTGTGTAAAGGAAGCCATCAGTTTAAAGGTGTGTTGAAGAAGCCATTAAGAGGTGTAATTGTAAAGTTTCTCCCATAGTATTGGTGGAAGGCAAGTGAAGTCAATAACACTTGAAGTACCTCATGGGTGAGATTGTAACAATTTCATGTTAATATTATAATTTACTTTGATATTTCAGATTTGTCATCATTTCGTCTTATCATAGTCGATGGTATTCTTGTGTTATGTTTGTTGTTTTGTTTCCAGATTACATCCACCAAACTAAAGGTTGTGCATTAGTAAATAATCATAGCACGAGGAGTTCCCGGTGAAGAATTATCATAGTGCCGGATTGGTGATGACATTTTGGTTCCGTTGCAGGACCATTCCTCGTTGGTGGATTTTCTGGAGAGATATTCCCACTTAGTCAAAAATCAATTGGAGGGTAACCTTGTTTTTACTGTGCATAGTAGTTACCATGGTAAAGTCATTTTTGCCATGAATAGTAGTTACCATGGTAAAGTCATTTTTACTGTGAATAGTATTTGCCACAGTAAAGTCACTTTTTACCATGAATAGTATTTACCAAGTGAATGATAACTTCACTTTTACCATGATAAGTCAAGTTTTACCATAGTTTACCATGGTCATTTCTATTTTCTTGTAGAAAAGTGTAAAGTCACTTTCTAGTATAGTGATTCCAATTATTTGTGCACATAAGTCTTGTTGATTGTACTTGTGGGTTGATATTTCAAGGTGGTTATATTTGAAAATGGGAAAGATTCCTATTTTTTCAGCTCAATCTAATGAAGATGCTTCTTCTTTCATTCAAGAGTTTAAATGATCTTGTATTTGTAATGGCCTCATAAGAAGGGAACAATGGACTGAATTTTTTCCTACCTTTTTGGATGGTTCAACACTTAGGTGGTTTGAAACACTAGGTGATAATGTGAAAATTCATGGGATTTATTAAGCGAAAGTTTTCTTGAAGAATTTGGTGAACAACAGAAATATGCAGATCTCATGATCGATATCACAAAGCTATCCCAAGGAGAGAAGGAGAAGATAAGGGATTATCATGCTCGTGTTCTAGAGCTAAGGAGGAAGCTCGATGCCCAGATCTGGAAGGAAGGATTAGCGGATGGGTTGATGAATGGCATGGATAATCTCCTCTGTAAGCACTTCATTCTTGGGATGAAGCCAGAGATCAGACAACGAGTGAAGTATGACCGCCCAACTACCATTGAACAAGCAAAGGAGATTGTAAGAAGGCAAGAAGAAAGCATGGAAGAGGAGCCCAAAGAAATTGTTGCTAAAGTAGAACCTACACCAGCACCTTTGGTCCAGAATCCACAACCACTCCCGGTGAGCACAAATATTTCTCCTAATACATCTACTGAGTATGAAGATCTGCTAAAAAAGATGGGTCAGTTAACTATTAATCTTCTTCAAGGAAAAGAATTTAGTTCTTAGGGAGGAGATAGAGGTCCAAAAAGAAATATTTCTGAAGTTGTATGTTATGGTTGTTATAAAAGGGTCATTATAAGTATAATTGTCTAGATAGAACTTCTACATCACGGTAAAGGAGATAATGATAAAGGAAAAGAACACTGTGAATTCTTTTGATGTAGTAGATAAGAGCGAAATAATGAAGTAGATGTGTTTGTAACAAAAAGAAAGAAAGAAAAAGATAATCAAGATGGAAATGATCCTAAGAAGATGAAAGGAGAAACTAGTAAGAAACATAGGAGAAGAAAGTTGGGTGTGCGGGATTTTCTGATTTCACGGGGCAAGGACCATACTCCATCTTGGAAGATCTGTCCAAAGGCACTGCAAATATTACATATGGTCAACTCTTGGCTATGTCTTCGAGAAGAGGCGGGAGCTGTGAAGTGGACTCAATGCTCGACAAAAAGGAAGGAGGTGAGGTCCCTGTTTTGGAGGCGAGGGATCCCTATGGTCTATAAGCTGAGGTATTATGTAATGGTATTTCAATTTATGATGTCTTAGTTGATGGAGGTGCTGCGATTAATGTAATGACGAGTCAGTCAATGAATATGTTAGGTTTAAAATTGATCGCCCTTCAACACTTATGTTAAGGTCATTAAATAAGGGAAAACTAAACCGAAAGGTGTAGTTTCAAATGTGGCAATATCTCGTTATGGGTGTTGTATGTGTGGTAGACTTTCAAGTGATGAAAAATGGTATAGTTGTGTACCCAATGCTTTGTTGGGAAGACCATGGCTAAGGAGAGTTCATGCAAGAAACTACTGGAATGAAGGATTCATGACACTTGGACGTGGTAGAGAGAGGGTGAAAATAAACGTGATCCTCGACATCATAAGGCAGAACCTGTCAGCGATTCAAGTGATGAAACCCGATAATTGGACATCCTCTCGATTACTCTAGTACCAAGTGAAGTGGACACTCAAAGATGAAGAAAGTGAGGTTGATGTTTCAGTCATGGATATCCTTCCGATCACACCAACTCATGACCCCATAAAATTATACGAAGAAGAATTTAATGATCGTCTCCAACAAATAAAGATTGGTGATGTTGTGATGGAGAGTGAGAAGGAATCCTACCTCCGGCTCTTTCGAAGGTGCATACACATATTCACTTTTGATTACAAGGAACTCCATCAAGTAAGTTGGGTAGAACATTCTATTGAGTGGTAGATGGTGCTTAAGCCCATAAAGCAAATTCCATATAGAATGAATCCTAATTTTTCAAGGCCTGTAAAAGAAGAAATAGATAAGTTGCTTGATGCGGGATTCATATTTCTTTGTGGAGAATTGAGAATGGGTTTCTCCCATTGTGATCTCAATAAAAAAGAATGGGAAGCTACGCATTTGTGTTGACTACAGGAAGCTCAATAAGGCAACAAAGAAGGATCATTACCCTCTTCCATTTTCGATCGATCTTGGGCGAAGTAGGCTGGCCAAGAGTGCTATAGTTTTCTTTGATGGATATAAGCGGCTACAACCAAGTTCGTATAGCGAGAAAAGATCAGTTGAAGTTCACGTTCACCACTCCTTGGGTAATGTTTGCTTATAGAGTTATGCCTTTTGGGTTGTGTAATGCTCGGAAACATTCCAACATTTGATGAATAGGGTGTTTGAACCCTACATTGGGACCTTCATCAGAGTATTTTTGGATGATTTTTACATCTATGGGAGCAAGTTGGACCACCTGCACCAAATGGAGACAACATTTCAAAGGTTAGATGAAGCACAAGCCTCACTAAACCCTACAAAGTGTGTCTTTGGATGTTCTAAAGGCGTTTTGTTAGGGCATGTTGTATCTAGAGATGGTATTGATGCGATCGATAAAGTTTCAAAAATCAAAGAGTTACCATTTCCTATGGATAGAAGTAAATTGAGATCATTTTTAGGCCATGTGGGTTACTATAGAAGGTTCATCAAGAAATTTCTCAAAGATTGCATGACCACTAACCCGAGTTCTTGAAGAAGGATGTTACTTATGAACCGGAAATAAGGTGCATGAAGTTTTTGGAAAGCTGAAGGAAGCCACGGTGTCTTCACTGTTTTAAAGAATCCAGATTGGAGCAAGCCATTCATTGTGTACACTGATGCCTCAGATACAACACTAGGAAGTACTTTGAGCCAAAAGGATGAAAATGGGAATGAACATCCAATTTACTTTGGGAGCAGACAAATGAGTAGTGCTGAGGTAAATTATACTGTAACTGAAAAAAAGAGGCTCTAGCTATCATTTTTGTTGTAAAGAAGTTTAGAAATTACTTGCTAGGGTAGAAATTTATAGTTGTAACAGATCATCAGGCTCTAAAATATATTGTAAATAAGCCTAACCCATCAGGGAGGATAGCAAGATGGATAATTTTTCTACAAGAATTTGAATTTGATATTATAGATAGGCCAGGAAAAAAGCATGTCAATGCAGATGCACTCTCTCAAGCCTATGATGGTTTAGGATCATCTTGTGATGATGATGATTTCCCAGATGCAACATTGTTATCCCTTGACACAATCCCTAGTGAATACATAGATATTTGGAATTATCTGAATGAATTCAAGTTTCCTGATGGTGCCAATGCAAAGACTAAGAGGAATATTACTCAAGCCAGTCATCCATATTCTATTCTACATGGAGTGTTATTTCGAATAGGACACGATGGACCAGTCTGAGAGGGCGGTTGGACGTGATCAAGGGAAGGAGCTGCTAGAAGAATTCCACAATGGTACATGTGGAGGCACTTCTCTGGACAACTTACAACAAGAAGGATCTTGGATGCAGGTTATCACTTTGGCCCACTCTTTTTAAAGATTGTTATAATTATTTTAAGACATGTGATATTTGTCAAACACATGGTAACCGTAAGACTTCATCACCATTATGCCCTATTCTTCCACTTGGTCCCTTTGAAAAGTGGGAATAGACATTGTGAGTCCACTTCCAACTACCTCACGCCAAAATAAGTATATTGTAGTTGCCACAGTTATTTAACCAAGTGGGTTGAAGCTAGGCCATTGAAAACAAATTCCATGGATGAGGTGGCAAGGTTCATATATGAACGCATTGTCACGATTTGGTTGTCCATTAGAAATTGTAGCAGATCAAGGAAGCCACTTTATTAATGAGGTGGTAGAAGCCTAGTCAATAATTTTTCTATCAAGCACGGGAAGGCAACAACATATAAGCCAAGCACAAATGGGCGAGGTGGAGCGAACAAATTTTGTGTTGTGTCAAATTCTAGCAAAAGATGCAGCCTTGTAGGTACATAAATGGGATAAGAGGATTCATGCAGCATTGTGGGCATATAGGGCAACATCAAAGTCAGCAACAAGATACTCCCCATTTCAGTTGGCTTATGGCATTGATCCAGTTCTTCCTATTGAGTTTGATATTCCCACGGTCAGAGTAATGGAAAATGAAAGAATGGATGAAAGTGATTCAGTAAAAGAAAGGTTGGTACATCTTCATTTGCTAGAGGAAATGAGGGAAATAGCTAAGGATACAAGCTATAAGAAGAAAATGAAGCAGAAGGAATACTTTGATCAAAAGATCGGAGTGGTCTCCATTTCATGTGAATGACTTGGTTCTAGTATACGATTCCAGATACAAAAAAGAAGACAAAAAATTTCTTCCAAAATGGATGGGGCCCTACAAAATAAAGCAATGTGCATGAAAATGGTACGTGCACAGACTAGAGGAATTGATGGCACTCCCATTACGAAATGGGTCAACCACGACAAGTTGAAGATTTTCCAAGCACCCGAATAGTCTACTCAGGGACGGAGTAGAAGCTAGGAAGGGGGAAGATGTCGACTCTAAAATTTTCCTCCATAATTTCTATTTCATTAATGTATGGATGTTGTTAAGTATAATTAGTAGTAGCGTCCGATAGAAGATAACGGCGTTGCCAGCGATGCGCCACCAATAATGTATAGTAAATCGTCAATAGTCAAAAGTACAATAGGAATGTTGTGGTAAAAGTAAATGGTTGTCGTAAGTGGTCCAAAGTAATGTTAAAATGTCAAAGTTGGGGTAAGTAGAGAAGTAGGGTCTACATGATTAGGAATTAGAAATATTATATTGGTAATAAGGACAAGGAGTGAGGTCATAATTATTTTGTATATTTTACTTGTAAAAAGTCTAAAAATGTGGAACCCATGTGAAATTATAAGGTTTATCTTATCTTAAAAGATAAGCTTACATGTACGGATAAGAGTTAAGGTATGGAATATGATTCGTCGAGTGGATTTCTTATCCTATCTTAGAGATAAGATGGATAAGCCTGGAAGTTCTATAAATAAAGAGGCCACCCCCCTCATTTAGCATAAAAGGAAGTAGTGAGAAATATTGTATGAAGTGTGTAAATGAAGCCACCAGTTTAAAGGTGTGTTGAAGAAGCCATTAAGAGGTGTAATTGTAAAGTTTCTCCCATAGTATTGGTGGAAGGAAAGTGAAGTCAATAAAACTTGAAGTACCTCATGGGTGAGATTGTAACAATTTCATGTTAATATTATAATTTACTTTGATATTTCAGATTTTTCATCATTCCGTCTTATCATAGTCGATGGTATTCTTGTGTTATGTTTGTTGTTTTGTTTCCAGATTACATCCACCAAACTAAAGGCTGTGCATTAGTAAATAATCATAGCACGAGGAGTTCCCGGTGAAGAATTATCATAGTGCCGGATTGGTGATGACAGTTCATTCTCAAGTAGCTCTAATTGATGTAGCAAATCCAATGCTGGTAACTCTCTTGAAATAGGCATTCTTGATTCTCTTCCATACACAAGTTTGTATGGTGAATTACCAACTAATCTTTTAGAGTCACTCTGTCATTAAAGTGCTGAATTCAACATTAGATGCCAAGCTCTTTGATTATCTTTAAGCATTCTTCTAATGATCCTTAACATATTTTTGTTAGTACTCTCGGCTAAGCCATTACCTTGTGGGTAATAATTAGATGAAGAACTTAGATAGATTCTATGTTTGACAGCCCAATTTGTTATCTTAGCACCAAAAAAGCTAAAGCATTATCTGATATGATAGTTGCTGGAACACCAAATCTGCAAACTATTCCTTCATAAAAGGATAGTATCGAAGCTTCATTAGCATCCTTTAAGGCTATTGCTTCAATCCATTGTGTAAAATAATCTGTAGTAGTTAAGATCCACTTGTGCCCTTGTGATGATGGTGGGTTTATCATGCCAATAAAGTCAAGACCCCACTCCATAAAAGGTGATAAGCTAAAATGGGTTGTAAAGGCAAGTGAAGTTAAACGTTATTTTCCAACAAAGAAAGCACATTTTTACACTTTCTAATCCATTCAAAATAGTATTTGAATATGATAAGTGAATAGTAACCAACTTTCATAATTTTTAAGGTTGTGGTATGTGTTGAGAAGTGACCTCCTACAGTCCTTTGTGGAATTATGACAATATTTTCTAAATTTTATTATAAAATCAACACACACGCAAAAGAAGATTCCATTTATATCTCTTTTGAACAACACATTATCAATGAAGATATAAGGTATAACTTGTAATCTAAAATACCTTCGTTTATTCTTGTCCATACCTTTTGGATAGGTGTCATGCTATAGATAATTAACCAAATCAGTCATCCATCTTGATTCCTGAATCTTGTGAGTGAGCTCATCAAGTCCGCTGATTTTCTCGTTGAAACATGATTTCGGCTGATATACGTAATTTCAGCATGCTTTTTGAATCATCTGGTTCTGTGTTGGTCGTCAAATAGGACTTTTTAGAGAGCAACAGACAGGGGACGAAAAGTCCCTCCTCTTTAATGGGAGAGGTTCCCTTATTCTGAAACAAACTTATTTACAAATATACAGAACATCATGGTATGGTCAAACTTGGATATTACGAAAGTGTTTTCCACAAGGATTATCAGTTACACAAGGACTGAGGAAAAGGAATAAGAAGATGAGCGTAATAGCAACATTCTCGAATTATAGATAGCCGAGTAATTCTTCGTGTATGCGAAGCTTCAAAGAATTTAAGACAAGATCATTTGAATGAGATTAAATCTACTGAGACACAAAGTTCCATAAATAACCTTCTTCAAATTTATTAATCAAGGACGCAAAGTTCCTTCTTGGTTATACAAGATCGTCAGTATTTTGCAAAATCGACAAAGATGCAATCAGAGAGACCAAACGAGTTAAGAACAAAATGATCTTCACAATATTAAAGGAAAACACAGAGACAACAAGAATCAGATAGACAAAGAACGGAAAGCCCTTTTTGTATTGATTTCTTTTAAGATCTATTTACACTTTCAGCAAATATCCAAGTTCTTCCTCTCCTTTCAAAATGGCGTGGAAAGGCCATTATATAGCTTACAAGTCGGTTACTCTTCGTAACCGTTTCTTTTAACTAAGAATAGTTAAGTACCGCCAATTGCAATACCTTAACTAATTACAAAGAATACGAAAAGAAAGGAAAGAAGAGGAAAGGAAGGAGAAGGAGACGGTGGCCTGGCCACCGGGAGGGACCCACTCTTCGTAATCCGCTGCTGAACTTCTTCAATGACTCAAACTATATCTCTGCCACGGGGACTGACGTGTTGGTTGCAGACTGAGTCCAAAATCCCAGGCATTTCTCCATCTCTTTATCAAACTCGACGTGAGTATGATAGTCTTTGTTTGCTTCTTCAATGGCAGACTGAAGAGAACAAATTTCCTTTATCTTGTCCTTAGAGATGGAGTCTTCCTTGAAAAGATTATCTTTGACAAAAGCTCTGAACTGAGCTTTGATTTCTTGCAAGGACAAGGGAACGCCAGAGTTTTCATCCTGAAGATGACAATGCATATCTTTGAACGCAGCAGCTGCCAATGTCTTGAAAGCTTCTCCCTTTTGCCAGTTATTCTTCATTTCTCCTACGGCTTCTTCCAGGACTCTGATTTTCCATTCTACGCTGTAGACCCGGGATTTTGATGATTATCTTTGATATCATCGAAAATCTTATTCGCCAAGAAGATGTTCTCATCTGTTTGTCCCATGAGGCGAAGGTCTACAATGCAATCGCCCTGAGTTTAAGCTCCTTATCCATAATCCCAATGGTAGAGGATAACTTCACATTGCAAATTATCTACCTTTTCATGTAGCTTAAAGGCTTCATCGATGAAGTTTAGCCCGGCAACAAGCATGTCATCTACCATGGCTTCAATAGCTCTACCATAGACAGAATACTTGTGCATATCTTTAATACCCTGCACTTCATCTTGGCTTAGAGTTACAGGAGGAGGTAGAGCAGTCAAGGGAGTGGGATCCAAAACTTTGTCTTTAGATAGAAGAGACTTGATGAAACCTGTAAGAACTCGGGCTTGCTCTTCCAGCTGTTCGATAGTTTGCTGTCCTTTTTCCACTCTCCCAATAACTCTTGTGACTGTTTCCTGGAGGTTATGAATCTCGCCTTCAGGGGTAGATTCTCCCATTGGGATTCTCAGTAGCTCCAAGTCAGATACTTGCAAGTCCTGTTCTGATTTGTCCATTGCAGGCTTGGCAATCTCCAGGAATTGCTGACCTCGAGTATCAGATACTATTCTGGAGGTGGTTCTTGCTTTCTTGGCACGGGAAGGCGTGGTGCCCAACATGGCTGCAACAGCATCAAAATTTGGTCCCAAGTTTTGGGAGGATGGTTTTCTCTTCCTTTTTATCAACCAAGGGTTGCACCCATGCAAAAGAGGAAGAAGAATCTGCCGGGGTGAAGCAAGGGGACCAAGAGACAGGAGCTCATGACACTCGAGTGGTCCAGGTTGACTCTCAAGCTGGGATGTGGAAGGAGCACCTTTGGAGACAATGGCAATAGAAGAATCAATAGCACTGGAAGTTCAGTGCTCTGGACCTCCTTGTCTTTATCCGTTGGGTCCTCAGGAACATTTGTAGGAGTTGGCCTCTCACTTTCTTCACTTTCACTAAGGATGATGATGTTCTCTGGTCCGATAGGCAATTCTGCCTGTTTCTCCTGAAGATCTCTTTCCACCGGTTCCTTCTTTACTTCCTTGAGCTTCTTCTTATATACCTGAGTGGATGGAGAAGGAGTAGATTCCACAGGTCCCTGAGCTGCTGAGGCAGGAGGGGTTTTCTTTGGTGTTTCGGACCTTGGAACTGGTGCTTCTCTTATTGGTGTCGATTCATCCTTGGAGGAGGATTCTCCCGAGTGCCTCCTGAATTCTCGGACCTTCTTATTGAACCAAACCTTAGTCCTGACTAAGACTGGAGCAAGGATTTCAGCCAAATCATCCCTCTCTTTTCTGTTCCAATCCAGGTCCTCCAGAGGGGTGTGCTTGATCACATTTTCATACTCATATGAGTATAGCTCAGAATTATCATCTTCGAGGCCTTCAGGAACTTGGTACAGACCGAGTTCTTGAATCAATTGTAAGGAGAACCTGCCATAATGCCTTCTTCTGGCCTTAAAGTCGTCTCGCATCGGCCACCCAAGTAGTCTTCGCATATCTGCCACATGGTGATAGGCTATCTTGATATTCTGTTCAATAAACTTCTTCAAGTCAAAGCAGGTTCTTGGCTTGAAGAAATGAACGGTGATAGGGACCAAAGTTCTTTCTATATTCTGGGCATCCAGGGCTGTTTTACATGTGTAATTTCCCAGAGAGATGGGAAAGTGCAAGCCAGAAATCTTCTTGTCTCTGCAAGTTCTGTGCAACTTGTCCAGTTGCCTGCATATTTCGATCAAGGCCATCTTGTCATTGCAGAACATGGGAAGCCGCAGAGGAGTACTCTCATAACCAGCAAGCCTGATGTATGAGAACTTCCTGAATTGGATGAAGTAGGCCCCATACCGTGATATCAAGTTCATGGCTTCATCTGAAAACCTCCTGGCGGTGTCACCCTCGAGCAATCGGACCACGTACATAGTGAAAGCATCATTAACCCTTCTGAAATTGCGGTTGCTGGTCTCCAAGGTAAACTGCGGGCAATAGGCATACACTGGGTTGCCTTTGTGGGCGTCTATATATGAGAATCCAAACCATTGCCTTGATGCTGCTAGAGTATACATCAGATATGAAGTCATGAAAAACTTCTTTGTTTGCAGCACGTTGGATAGCTGCTCCGTCAGATTCATGCTGATGATCTCAAATTTCGATTGATATTTTGTGTACCCACACCATACCGATGCGAGGCGGGCACATCCGAAATGGAACTTCACTGGTGGAAGGCAAACCCATGACCCGAGCCAGCAGTATTATGAAATCTGACAGTTCTTCGTTGAAGTCTGCTCGGATGAGGGTTTTGGTGAGGCGGGAAGCTCCCTTCTTAGGGTTTTTTAGCCAGGACTTCGCCACTCGTGCTCTGTACTTGTCACTGTCTTGATCGAACATGGCTTGCGCTTGGGCTTGGGAAACAACTATGGCATTGTCCAATTCCGGGATCCTCAGAGCGGCAGCAATGGCGGCAGCGTCTAGCCTGGCGATGAGCTCCCCATGTACGTTTGTCAATTCACTTGAGGCGGGGTCGAAGTGAGCTCCGCATGCAAGCACTGTATCAGCACACTGTACTGAAATTGGGAATCCTCCAGCGTACGCCAAACCACTGTCATGAATTGTCTGAGCCATCGGTGAGGGATTTGCATCTTCCATCCTTGCCCAAAAATCGCTGAAATCGAGATGTCGGGCCTCGCTATCTCCAATGTTGCTTACAGCAGACTCGAGTGGAGAAATCTGTTCTTGTCCTTGAAATTTGATCTTCATGTCGATAGTTTCAGGGGAACAAGGTTGCAAACTAGACTTGGAATGGAATTACAGAAGCAGAGGAACGTGCGCAAGTTTGTAAGCGGCAAGGGTTTGAGCAAAGGATAACAAGGAAGATGTGAGAAAATGCAAAGGGGAAATGTTCATTATATAGCCGTTTGGGGAGCGGAGTGAATTCAATGCGCATTTAATTACGCAACCACCAATTTGAAAAGCGTCTAAGTATGGATGACACTAGGCACGCTTGGGACATGTGAGACGCGAATGCGCGAAACGCGCAGCTCGGGCGAAATGGAGAGAGAATACACAAAAGCTTTTGGAACAATTGGGACGAAAATGCGCGAGGTACGCGGTTCGGACATTTTGACCGAAATTGGAACAATGGGCCCTGTTGGACTTGGGACTTTTGGGACGAAAGTTCCGGAGTACGCGGTTTGACCGGCTCGGCCGAAAATGAAGCGGGGCGCATTTTTTCGGTTTGGGACAAAGAATTTTGAAGTACGCGACTAGGAAGCTTCGGCCGAAAAAGAGAAAGCTCGTACTTTTGACTTTGGGATATTTGGGACAAAAAGGTGCTGAAGTACGTGGTTTGGGTGGTTCGGCCAAATTGGAATGACTTGCACAAAGTTTCGGGACACTTGGAACAAAAACTTCCGACGGGCCTGAAGATAGGACAATTTCGGGGATTTCGGCCGATCGTGGAACAACTTGCACTTTGGAACTTGGGACAGTCGGGACAAAAATGTCCGACAGGCCCGAAATACATGCGAGAAAGGCCCAATACTTGGATTTCTTCAATTTTATGACTTAGGTACCTCAGAGAAAAGCACTTAGACTCAAAATTTTCAAAATTTGCTCTTGTTAGAGAGGGAAATTTTGAGTAGACAACATACCTCTCAGAATCTTGTTTTTTTCCATATCAGCAATTAGATGTTTGCATAAACATTTCCCTCGAACCGTCTTAGCAATCTGAATATCAACATCATACTCCATGACCTTTTTATCCAGGTTGCTCTTTTCTCATTCAACTCCTTATTTATTAAGAATGTTTTCACACTTGGATGAGAAACAAGAACATGGATTTTATTGTTCGAAGCATATACTTGAAATTATTTATTCCTCTCGACTACCAAAAGTACCTATTTTCAAGAATGTGTACCATGTTTCGTAATCATGCAAACTTTGTCCAAAGAAAGCAATAGGCTACTCAATATTTTCATCATTGACTTGAGTTAATATAGTTGAGATTGTTTCAGCTCCTACAAGTGCATACATTGTAAAATATTTATCAAAATTTGGAGTAGGAGCTTGAGAGAAATCTGCTTTGATTGATTCAAATCCTTCTCCCCTTCACTCGGTCCAAGAGAAAGTTTTCTCTTTCTTTAATAGCCGTGAGTGGTTTAACCAATGTCAGTAAAATCTAGAACAAATCTTCTAACAAAGCTGATTTTTCCAAGAAAAACTTTGTAATGCCTTCTTATGATGGGGAAATGATAGTTGTGATATGGATTTAATCCTGAAAGGATCAATTTCTAAACCTTTCTTAAAAACAATATGGCCAAGTAGCTTGCCTTGATGTAATCGAAAAGATAGACTTCAATGGATTCAAAGATATTCCAAATTTCTGTACAACTAAAAATTCTACCTTAAGTGCATTAGATGTTCTTCAAATCTTTTGAAAATATAGTAACATCATCTAAATAAACAAGGATGCATTTATTTAACAAGTCACGAAAATCCATGTCCATCGCATTATCAAACATTGCATTGTCATTCGAAAGACCAAAAGACATCCTTTTGTAAGCATAAATACCCCACTTAATGGTAAAAGTGGTTTTGTATCTATCTTCTTCTTGAACTAAAATCTGATTATATCCATTGTAACCATCTAGAAGAGATAATATATTTGAACTCGAGACTGTTCTTAGAATCTGATTCATATTTGGGAGTGGGTAATGATCTTTTAATGAAGCCTTATTAAGATCTTTGAAATATACACATAGTCTAATTTCACTGTTCTTCTTCCTAACAGAACAAGATTTGCTACCTTACTTGAATGCTTAACTGGAAAGATAATACTCGATTCGATTAACTTAGATAATCATTTCCTCATCAAAGGCTCTATTTTGGGATTTATAGGCCTCTGTTTCTATCTAACGGGTTTGGAATTTAGTTGCAACTCAATTGTATGTTGTTCTAAATCGGGATCAAATCCTTTTAGATCTTGGTATTTCCAAGCAAAAACATCTTTAGAACTCTTTGCAAATATTCATAAATGACTACTTTTCGCCAAGGAACATACCTTTCCAAGAAATAGCTTTTTCCCTTCATCAACCGAGATTTCTTCATAATTATCAAAGCATGAGTTGACATTTTAGTCTTGACCTTTCTTAACTGATCGTCAAGTCTTTGAAGATGTCTTCTAATGTGACTGGACCATGAGGCAGCTTATTTGTCTTCAATCGAACAATCTGGTCACCATATAAATGCTATAATTTATCCGAATTAACTACAGAAAACTCAGCTTCTTGTTGTAAAAACCTCTGATTTGAGCATCACTTTCAAAACTTGCCAATTTGAATCACTATCAGTACTTGAGGGCTTGACAATTAACTTTATATGAGGCTGAATTTTGTTATTTTTAATCTGCTTCAGCACTTCAAAACTAGCCCCAACCGCTGCAAGTCTTTCTACATGCTTGTTTTCAGCTCTAGGAATAGACTCGAATGTTAAAAACATCGAAATATTCCATTAAGTCTAAAAATCTATGTCTATAAGACTTCATTAATAGATTCTTACAAACATTGAAATTTCTTACTTGATTAATTGTAGACACCTATAATTACACCTGAACAATTTAAATACTTAAATTGTGCTAATTATCTCCTTTCCCGTAAATTGACGACATATCGTCAATGGCGCTCATCTTCTCTTCCATTGTCGTTAATTGATTACATTACGCTAATTAATTAAGTTGCCTATCCAACACACCCTAATTAACGACCCTTCGTTGATCAACGCCTTCTATCTAGTCTACTTAATTAGCCTCCATTCTCATTAAATCAATAAATCACTATTTAATTGGTTTAATTCCCTCCTAATGGTCCAAATCACACTAATATCCATCTAAAATATTATAAAAGCTTGCACATGTATTAATTAATCATCTTGATTAATTAATACACCCCCTTTATCCACATGAGCCACTAGAGGACAAACTAAATCCTCCTAAAGTTAACTCAACCCCATCTAAACCCCCCTTATCCATAACTAACTCTACATCTCCATTAGTCCCACATTCATGAGGATGTGTTGAATCCTTTATCCTTTGGGCTATATAAACAACCCTCCCTCTACTTCTACACTTACACCTAAATCTCTCAAGAGACAAAAGTAAGCACATAGTTTCATACTAATAGCCTTTTGTCATTCTTGAGCCCTCCATCCTCCATTCTTGAAGAGCTAAGCCTCACACCCAAACATCCATTAAAGGATCAAAGCAAGCAATATAATTTGATTGCCATTGGACTACTTAGGTTCATTTTAATGTTTAATTAGGAAATTAAGGAGAATAGAGTTCATTAATTTACATTGTGTTTTGATTAATTTCAAAGTTATTAATGTTAAGGGTAGGACTTGCTCATTTCTTCATCATGATGGTGCACATTTCTCATTTTTAGCTAGGTTAGGAAGCTATTTCTAGGTGGTAGTTTTCTTGCTTTAAATTTGGTTAAAATTGTAGAAACACTTGCACACATTAATAATCAACTCGTAGTCACCAAAAATCAGTAGCATGCTTTGATACCTTTCTTTTTTGGCCCAAAGTAAGCCATGAATTAATACTTCATATTCAACTACATTGCAAGTACATGAAAATTGGAGATTCAAAGCTAAGAAATACATTTTGTTCATTGGGGAAGTGAGCATCGACCTGCTCCTGTCCTTTCTTGTTCTTAGCTCCATCAAAATGAAGCTTCCAAATCCCTTCTCTTTGAATCTTCTTTTGGACAAGAAGGGAAGTGGTGTAATTTCTTCATGCATAGAATAAACACCAAATAGGTGTTCTTCAACTTCCTCAAAAGGATCATGAGCATTTTCTTCCACTTTCTTTTCATCCATAAACATGTTAGAAACACCATCTAACGCTGAAACATGAGCTACCTCATCAAAATCGACTAATATAGGGCTGAATAATTAGCCACTACATTTGAAGAGTGAGGCTCAATGTGAAATTTGGCCAATGGCTCTGAATTGATAGTAACTTTGGTACCATAATGAGTAGTGAAAAATAAGGACCAATCTGAAGAGAGATAACCTCCTATTTTTGTTGTGAAGTATCTAGATAAGCATAAGGCAAAGTATGGAGGTAAATCCACAACAATAATATCTTGCAAAATAGAAAAATTTGGGCAAGCATGTAACGTCACTTCTAAATTTTTGATTATACCAACTATATTAGTTGTAGTTCCATCAAGCTATAAGACACTCCTTTCTGTAGGCTCATACTACAAACCCAATTTTTTTGCAATCGCTTTTGGCATAACTATGCTACTTGCACCACTGTCCACCATGCAATTATGAACTAGATGTTCACCAATAATCAGTGATAAATAAAATGGTGGTGGTTTATTGATATCATGAGCATTCAGAACCTTCTAAACCATCCACTTAACTTCTTTAATGTGGTCTTGTTCAAATGTTCCAAGGACCATGTTTGTCTTCTGAACTTCCTTTTCTACTGTATTTGAAGAAATTTGTAGCTTAGCTAGTTCATGAAAGAGTAGATCTTGTTGTCCAGAATACTTAGAGCATCCCACATTGAGATATTAACATTATAATTTTTCATTACATCAACAATGTTAAAAGAAGAAATTGTTTTAGAGACGGATTCAACTATCTTAGAGTAGGCCTTAGCAAAAACTGATTCTGCTTCAGCTGCCTTAGATATCTAAGGTATAAACACTTCCTTTCTTGGATTTGGTGTAGCTATCTTTGATGGCCTCTATAAACTGGAACACTTGCTATTTTTTGAGGAAAAACATGGTTGTTGGTTGAATTTGGGATTATAGATACTGTCTTATCGGTGACAAGAGGCGTGATAGGCCTATTTTGTTGTTTTTGACTTTCAACAGCTTTCCCTTGAGCCCTAGTAGTACTCGCAATGAAATCCTCCTAATTAAAACCGACTAAATTATGTTTAGGTGCTTTCGAACATGAGTTTCTTGCTGCCCACCCTCTATTTGAGGCATGAACAATGTTTCGATTGAGGTTGTCTGTGCAACAAGATTCGATTCAGAAAAGCATTTGGGCAAGTTGCGAGTTGAATGAGGTTGATTGCAAGGTTGACACCATTCTTCCGTAGCCATATTAACCGAGACTAAAGTGTTAGAGGAACTAGGAGCCTTTGGGTCAAAATTCCTTTCTGGTAAGGCTACCTATAATTTTGATTTTGTTGATAGGGCTACATGTTTTGATGATTTTGTTGATTTTGCTTTGATAAGGAGCCTGATAGTATCTACTAGATAATGTAATTCTATTATCACTCGAATTCAATTTATTTCCCATAGTTTGTAAAGCTTTAAATACATCATATGATGGAGCTACCACATTAGGTTCTATGATTGTAACAGGCTGAGGAATAGGTGATAAAGCTACCAAAAATGGCATTGAAGGCCTTGGTGTCAATTTTCTAGCTTGAATAATACTATTTTCAGCTCGGATAGCGATATCATAAGCATCCGGAAGTGTCTCTCCCCCAATTATTCAATCATAGTTGAGATATCACCGTTTAATGCCCTAAGATAATAAAGGAAAGCATGATCAACTTGAGGTTTGACAATTGTTGGAATTCTTTCCCAAGTTCTAACAAAATGGATATTGAAAATGGACATAAATTCATTTGGAGATCTTTTAATAGTGGACAACTATTCAATGAGAGACAAATGATCTAAATTATCTTGAACTGTCTCAACAATTTTTCACCTAAGTTATTCCAAGTTCTTATGCTTCCAATTTCTAGGTTTCTATACCATTGCAAGGGCTTTCCCTTTTAAAGATGTAACTAGAAGTCTTATAGCTATGTCTTCATGAGTGATATTATGGAATACACATAGGGATGCAACATCTTTGATATGTTCGGCAAGTGTAACATGATTTCCTCCCGTGAATGACGGTAAACTTTTCATGGAAGCATTAGGAATGTCATGGTAATTGGGATTACTAATGGAATGCCATTAGTAAAGGTTACAAAATTACTTGATGGTTGAATAACCATTTGAAAAACTAGGATGTTAATAGAGAAATTGATACGTGGTGAAGGAATATTAGGAAAAGGGTTATCAAAACCAGGTCTATTATAAGGTAAAGTATTACCAACTCTTCTCCTTCTATCAAAATTCAAGGGTAAACAAACAAACTCGGGAGGAATTCCTCTTACCGATGATCTTGTAGTCACTTTAGGCATGGAACATGTTGCAATACTTGTCTGAAATCAGCTCTGTGGAGTCACCAAAAGATCTTCAAATATTTAAAATAAATTGCTGCAACTTGCTCCCGAAAGTGACTTTGTAACTATTGTAAATCTGTGTAGAATTTGTAACTTGCATGCAGATCTGATTCGTTGTCCCACCGGGCGTGCCAAAAACTTGTTATCTCTCGAAAGTTCACCCTGTAGAGAGATGGTTGTAGGTTTTCTAAGCTTGCAAAATTTGATCTCTCTCTTTCATAGATACAATGGAAACACCTCAGGTTTGTGGGTATACCTATTTTGAGGTGAGTCTCCGTATCAAGGTCGGTTCCTTGTTGATGTATCCTAAATTGATTCTAGGGTTTAGGGGTAAAAGATGACTGTAAAATAAATAAAACTGAGGTGATACACCAAATTTATGTGAGGGCTTTGACTGAGTATATGCACAATTTCTATGGGAAGGATTCTTGATGCACGAGCCAATAGTTTACTGTAGAATATTTAAGGAAAACACTTTGTGATACTAAGGGAAAATCACAACAGTACTAATAAGTTAACATGCACATTAAAATTAAGCAGAAAATACTGAATTTATAGCAGGGTAAGATGATTGATCAGGGAATTTGCATTCACAAGACTAATAGAAACATACACAAGACTGCAAATAATTGGAAAGGTAGAAAATACTTCACACACAGAAGGCAAAACTAGAAAAAATTGCTTTAGTACTCCTATATCCAAAAAGTCCTCCAGAAGTTCCCCTTGTGCTTTGCAAAGGCACACAATATATAGCAAAAATAAAAATTCACCCTCTTACTAAAAATAGCCTAAGGCTTATACTCGCCTATGCATCCTATGTTTATCCTTTATTTAATAATAGATAAAGGAATAAAATAGAGCATGCAATTACAAATAAACATTATTAGCCATAAGTACAATATAGTCAAATTGAAGTTGATTGTTCTATTTTTAAGAGAGAAGGTTGAATAGTTTGCTAAAAATAAGATTACTTGCTAGGAAAGTATCTCTCCATGAACATACAACTTTGTCTTCTTCTTTATTCTCGTCTGTTGTGAAGGCATGCAAAAATACAACTCCCTGTTTATGAGCAAAAAAATCACATTAATTGCAATACTTTGCAAAATAATTCATCCAAATATCAATCCTGATTGGGACCACCTTTGTCTTTGATGTTGACACTTATTCTATTTTCTAGTGATCACATGGATAACATGCTTTGCGAGATCATCTTCAACTCCTTGGCATGGGGATCACCTTTACTTTACCGAGTTTTGCCACCTTTGTGGACTTAGGATACTTGTCAAGGTTTTAGATACACATGGGGCACTTTGTAATAGTTATTACCATACTCGACCACCTTTGATTATTCACCATGAACATACTACATAGTCCTTACCGTTGTAACGAGTACTATAGTATATAGTTGTCGGCCTTGGCATATTTTAAAATTAACCTTTTTGGTGAGAAGCATGTATGATGAAATTTTCAATTATTTGGAAATGAATATAGTTTGGACTTTGAAAGTCAATGCAATGATTTATTCGATGGACACGTAGGTGTCCCCTTCTCTATGGTGACTCACCCCTTGGTAGCAGTCGATGGCATATGTAACTCAAGTTGAGTTTTCTTTGATATTTGTTGATCATCTTTAGCCCTTGATCTATGTACCTCTATTTTGATGCCATTGATCCTTGGACTCATGGTTATGGTTTCTAACTCGTGCATTGAATGTGTTTGGTGGGACCAATCGTGGTTATTTATTTTGAGCCCCGAGCATGATTCTCAACCTTTGATCTTCGTCCTTGATAAAGCTTGATTGTTGATATCGCACCGTGGTTAAGTTCGATATTAACCCATACTTGGATTTGGGCGGTAAAGGAGAGCTTGGGTCTAATGATCATTTCATTTGGTTTTCTGGTTCGTGGTGAAGCTCTGGAATTTTTTTCTTCTTCGATGCCTTTATTCTCGTTTCTTAACTCAAGCTCGGCTACACTCGTATTTTGTAGCTCTTCCTCTATATTTTTTTGAGGAAATGGTTGTAAAGGTGGCTGCCATGGTTGTTTCTTCGAGCTCGGCCTGTTTTGTTTGGTCTTTGTGGTGAAGTCTATGAGATCTGAGTTTTCTTTATGAGATCTTGTGGTCGAAAGGCTTGAGCACCGATATATTTCTTGGTCTTTGCGGGTTTTCCTTTTGACATGGCCACCATCTCTTGAGCTCTGTAGATTTGGCTTTGCATCACTACTTGATGAGGTCAGTAATCTTTTCGATCCTTGAGTTTTCGCTAGTATTTTGGTTCATCGTGACTTCGGCTTCAAAACTGATACCCGTCTTCTTTTACATTTCTTTGTGTGATCTCTTGGATGACTCTGGTCATTTCGAGTTGAAATTTTTTCCTGAGCTTCCTTTACCTCCTCTGCAACACAAGGATTTGAAGAAAACAATTGAAACTCGTTAGTTTTTGATCATTTTTAAATGGGTTTTTTTGAAAGCTTTACAATCTCCATAGGGGTTGTTATTTCTTCATATCTCGTACATTTTTCAATAGAGTGCTCATGGTCAATCAACTTCAAAACTACCTGTGATAAAAGGTGAGTGAAATACTCGAACCAATATTCATTGTGACTTTTAGATCTGTGTATTTTGAGTTCTAAGTATTCATTATTTTTCTATGAAGATAACATGGGGGTTTTGATTACAAAAGCGGGCCGCCATGCATGTCTATTCCTCTCTCGCTCCGGGAGCTTTACATTTTGATTTTGTCATTTATTTGGGTCTCCATTCTTTATTACAGCCTTGCTCCTCCCTTTACTCCAGATATGAATGTTTCTTGATTTGGGTATTCGTATTTCATACACTATAGTTTCTTTGATTCGAAGTTTGAGCTGAATCTGCACTTTTATCTGACATTTGTTTTTGTAGAGGCTTTGTATATACTTCATTTCCCATGGTGGACATAAAGTAATTTCTTCATTCTGGATACTTACTTCTACTTCTTCTCTGTATGAGTTCTTTGTGCTTAACCTCAGGACAACTGTTATTTTATTTGCATTTGTTGAGAATATTGTAGAAATGGTGGTTATGAATTTCTACAAATATAGGTTCTGTATGTTACTTCTTTTCTATTCTGAAATCCTTGGCATCAATTTTGTATTCTGGAGAATCTATTTTGTTATGATTCATTGTTCAAGATCAACTTATTTCTTTGAAAAATCTATAGAGTACTTGATTTAATCCTTTTCAATCTGAGATCACTTGAACATTGAAAAATTTCCATAAATGAGTGCTTGAATGTAATTAGTTTTTTCATACTGTAACTTTTGCAATATTGGTGGTTTTCTAAACTATACAAGCTTGACTTATTCTTGTGAATGGATCTTCTTTGATAAGGTCATTGAGACAACAAAGTGAAACTATGGAGCCAAACTTACTCACATAAACAAACAAAGCAATACTAATAAACAAATGACAAAAGCATAGGTGAATCCAATAGAATAAGCATGCAGATCTAACTTAAGAAAGATCTAACACGTAACACAGGAATTCAACACAAAGTCTCAATTTTGTATTAATAATGTTCTGTTACAAGAAAGCTCAAAGTCTTTCTCTCCTCACTCTATTTTTCATACAAATTTTCTCACACCTGAATACAACAAGCATTCCAAGTATTTATAGAAGGAGAAGGAGAAAGAAGACAAAAAGGAGCCAACAACTATTTACAAAATATCTACAAAATATTTAAAAGTCAAAAGTTGACTTTGGGGCAATTTTGTGGATGACAACATCTCATGATGCAACATGGATGATGTCATCATTTGTGCCAACATTCTTTTAAATATTTTACAAAAATGGGATAAATCCTAGGAGGAAGGAGCCTATTCGTCATCATCCCTTGGCTGGAAAGGAGTGTCCTACTTCTCGCTCAGGAGAGGAAATGTGAAATTGAGCTCGATACTCCATGAACTTGCTACCATCATTTGAAGTTGATCCTGAGCGGGACCCTTGGTGTGATCCCCGATGACTTCGCAAGTCTCCCGTTCATCTCTGAGTCTTTCCGGGAGTTTGAAGTATTCATTACCTACCTCCATCAGGTATCCAACAAAGTCACGCAGCAGCCAAAAGGTTGTTGATAGATTCTATATCAAAAGTGGCCTCTGACTCTAAACCCTGCGACGTGATTCCTTTGAAAAGCCGAATAGTGTCATCTACCTTCCTCAAGGCGTATGATGGGGTGAGAAAACCTGAGACATCCTTAAGATGATCTGCTCCATTTGATGCATTGCATCCAAGGCTTCCTCCTTGATTTTGTCTATTTTCTCCAAGACAAACTCCATTTGGTCAACCCGATAGTCTAAAGCAGCAAGGACTTTATTGGGTGCTCTCGGGTGATCAAGACACCAATTTCATTAAGTCATCGACTGGGTAGTCGAGCATCTTTCTAATGTCTCGTGTTGCAACCTTGGCATGGTCCAACTCTTCGGAGATAGGTCCTGCTATTGCCTGGAGTTCCTTGTTAGCTTGATCTATATTTTGATACAGCTCTGTGAACTTTGTAATCACTTCCTCACTATCTTTGAGGATCTTCTCTCTCCAGGTGAGACACTACTACACCTTGCTCACCAATCTTGGCATACTCATTTATCTTCTCCTGACTAAGGGCTTCAGGAGTTTCGGTGGTAGCTATAGGAGGTGCATTGCCCATCTTTTGCAGGGCTTGGAGAAGATGCTTGTTTTGTTCTTTTAATATTCTCTTCTCTTCCTTTGCTTCTTGAAGCTTTTTGCAAAGGGCATCCACTATGGATAAGGCCTCTCCTTGTAGGCTTTCTGAGGATGTTCCCATTGTGACCTGAGTCACTGTAAAATCTGTAGGAGACAGATCTTTTTTCTCCTTTGTGGGATCAGGGTATGCGATCTCCATAACTCTTTCACCTGAAGTGCTTTGAGAGAAGTGGGTTATAGCCTTTTGCTTCTTAGCCCCTTTAGTTGGAATAATGGAGAAGTCCATAGGTGCAATAGGGACTTTCCTCTTGTGTTGACTCAGGTGTTTGGAGATCCATTCTGACTTAGGGGAGTGGGACCAGAGGAAGAAGAGGAAACGGGGTGAAGAAGGAGCAACTACAATGGACACGGGGAAATGTGTCGAGACACTTGGTGGTGGCATTGAGAAAGAAGCCAACCCTCCAATGCTCACGGGGGGAGGAGTGACTAGGGAGAGGAAACCGTGGGGGTGGAAGGGATCTGTGAGATGAGGGAAGAAATGTTGGGGACATAGATCCATGAGGGAAGAGAAGATGGAGGAAGAGGGAGGGGGAATGGTAGAAGATGGGGGAGAAGACACAACCAAAGGAGTGGTTGGTTGAGTGACATGAGGAGGGGAAGGAGGAGCGGGAGAGGGGATGATGGGAACCTCACCAGTTGTAGTAGTGGCAACATCCTGAGTGGATGTGCCCATTGGAGCACTTACCACTTCTTCTTCTTCTGGGGATATCAGGCTTACTACCTACTCCTCGGCGGTGGAAGGAGGGCTCTCAGAATTTCCTCCCGAGTAAGTTCTTGCTCTCCTCTCTTTATCTTTTCCTTTTCCTTTAGGCAAGTGCTTTGGCTTGGTGGGTGCATTACCCAAGGGAGACATGGTAAAGTCTACTCCAAGGTAGATGAGACTATTTTTCTTGCACCAATGCTCAGTGCACTGCAGAGTGCCTTTGACCCTTTCCTCAATAGTCTGAGGTGCCTTGTTTCTATCAATTTCAAAAAATGGCCAATTGTCCCCATCCGTGTCTAGATAAACCTGATCAACCTCTTGATCAATTGCTTGGAAGCCCTTTGGGACAATGGCCACACCATATTGAATGATCTCTGTACAGGGCCAATCGGGAGTGATCCTTTCATCTGAGCTCGACTTCATGATATAGATCGATGTAGATATCTTCGATCTGAGGGACGTGAATTGATCGAGCTTTTCCCTTGGAAGGAAATCACGAGGATCAAAGGTTGGCCTCACTGGAAATTATGCTTTAAGTTGAGCAATTCAAGCTCTGCAAACATTTCCCGGGCTTTGCTTTCTGTGAAGTGTAGGTGTACCTACCCACTGTGAGGGGGAATGGAGTTCCACCCTTCTTTCTTTTCAAACACTTCTCATGGTATGTGATAAGTTATCTAGATAACTCCAATAGGATCAGCTTGGGTCCCGCATACCTCGGCAATGGTGGGCTCTCCCAAGAAGTTGGCGGCTCTGAGATAGGTGAAAGTGGGGAATTGTGTGAATAACGCTCCCCACTTCTCTGTGGTGGTTACCACACTTTTGGTCATCCGACCGTGAGTCATATTAGGCCTCAAGAGGCAGATGACGCCATAGAAGAAGGCATCATTGATTTTGCTGAATTGTGCTATGCTATTTTCCAGTCTTAACTCTAGATAATACTCATATATTTTGACTTGGGGCCATACCCCATACCGACTCAATGTTGGGTAGTCCCTCTCTGAGGCAAGCAACATATACCACGTAGGAGTTCATATAGAACTTCCCAGTTGTTGAAAGTTGTTGAAGCTGTTCGAGATTGTGCTGCTGATAATCTCTCCCCATTCAAAACGTTGATCAGAACATTTTTGCTCATTGTTTCTAAATATCTGAGCATCCACTTGTGAAAGTAATGGGCATCAGGAAGCCCAAACACCCTACTCAGAAAGTGATGGTGTCACTCAACTCTTCTAAAAAGTCACTACGATGAATGACTTGTGGCCACCTACTTACCACCTTCTTGTTTTTGAGGTACACCTCATTCATCAGCTACATGCATTTGTCTTCATTTTCATTCCATGTCTTCATGCAGTCCTCTTGGCTTACCGCTACAAAATGTCGGTGGTGAGGGATACCCAACATGATCTCAAAATGCTGGGCAAGTGAGGTTGATTATTACCTCGCCCTTCTCATTTTCGACACATCTTGTGTCTTTATTATAACAACGGCCCACCAACATCATGAACTCATTGTTGATTGCACTGCTTACGGGGATCCCTGCAAAAGTGTGTACACCACTGCCAACCAATTTATCCATCCATGGGCTACCTGTGACCTTCTTGGTTCTAGCCCAAAAGTCCTCCATGTCAATGTGACCGAGTTCTGAATCTCTGATATCCAGGTCACACTCTGCAAGGGATTCAGGCATCCTGACCCTTTGGTATTTATATTTCATTTCTTCTTCTGTTAGCTTGGCTTTACCCTTGACTTGGTTGGCTTCTTACTCGATGAAGACATGTGTGAATCTGAGTTCAGCTTGTTGATCTACAAGAAGAATCAGGGAAGTCCATCACAGAAGAGCCATGTTAGCTGTTAAGTCATCCATCAAAGCTTACAGAATGAAAAGTTAGCAATTTATGAGTCTCTGAGGCAAGGCGCAGCTCTACTGCAGGCTGCAGGGTCTCAGAAAAGCAAGGCACACTTTGGGAAAGTGTTGCATGGGAGGAAACAATGCCAAAAGGGGCGCAGGGCATGGAAAGACTACACACAACATTCAGATGTTGGTGTCAATGGATGTGCGCTTGCGCCATATGAAGGGTTTTAACTGGGCACAAATTTATTTGGTGTAGCAAGGTCTCAGGGTGCACCATGGTGCATATGTGGTATATGTTGCAAATATGTATGATGCATAAGTGGATTCAAAAGATGCAACATTAAGGTAAGGTGCGCCAAGAAATTAAGCTTTGCACGCATGCAGAAGGACTTGCACAACATTCAGATGTTGTTGTTATATGTGCACTGCACTGCACTTGCACTTGTGCTTTAGGAATTTTTTAGTTTTTACAAGGCGCGGAGAAGGCTTGTTGCACATGCAGGGATAATGTGCACACCTGGCGCAACTGTGTTTAATGTAACAACAATGAAACTTGCACCAAGGAAAATAATGGGTTGTTTTTGCAAAAATATATGATTTTCACTCTTTTGGCTTTTGGTTTTGATGGCTCTTTCAACTTTTTTGAAAGCAAGGGAGGAAAAAGGAAAAATGAGTTTGAGTTTTTCAGGGTAGAGGTCTTCCATTTTTAGATCTGGAAGGAGGAGAAGAATGGTTTTGAGTTGAGTACTTGGGTTTGCAAAATGGGTTGGGATTGCATTATCTTCTTAGATTCATTGTTATTTTTAATAACACTAACACCTAGACCAATAAAAAACCACAACAAAGCCACAAGAAAAGCAAGGACCACTTACCAGGAATATATAAGATAAAGGAGATGATGTGGGATCCACGAACGTGACAAATGGCAACACGCAGGGTTGACAGAATGCTGACAAGTACAGAGGAATAAATTTTTCACATTTTTTTCAATTGTGAAAATGACAGTCGATGCGCCTATATATAGCAAAAAGTGTAATAAATGTGCCACCAACTTTTTCTATGGCGCACTTAGGGAGATGTCGACACGAAAATATTTGCGCCATGGCACAGCTTTTGAAGTGTCGACACACTACGTTTTTCAACACCTTGCACACACATATCAGAGAGGGGCAAACATTTGGAGTGTTGACAAGTTGGCGCATGCGCCTTGGCACACTTTGAGAGCACAACATTAATGGCGCAACATTAAGAGGTGCAACATTTGGAATGTTGACACTCAATAGAATGCGCCAAAGGAATAGAGGGGCACAGTTTTGGTTGATGTAACGTGAAAGAAAACTGCGCCCAACCCAAAAAGGTTGAAAAAATGAAAAGTTCAAAAACTAGATTTTCCGAAAGGGATTTTATGCCATTCCAAATGTTAAGAGACCTCAACGGGGGACCAAAATGGAAATTTTGGTATGGTTACCTACAAAATTTCCCTTGTCAATTTTACAGATAAAACTGCTCTTTTTCTGGGACTAACTTTGAGCAAAGTTTAAGGGTAGAGAATCCCAGATCAACATGTGCCTATCCATTGGGTTACGAGAGTCAAAAACAAGGGTGACGAAAAAGGAAGGAAAACACACAACCAACAAAAAGCAAACACACGACAAAAAAAAACACACAACTAAAGCAAACTATACAAAGAAGAGAGCAAGCTCTACTTCCTAATATTTTGAGATGTTGCCCGCTATAGGGGAGCGGGAGCTTAGTTCCATCCAGATATGAGAGATAGAAGCTATTCTCTCCATTGAGCTTGCTTGATCTTGAAAGGCCCTCTCCAAAGAGAGTCAAATTTCCCGTGCATGCCCTTTGGCTCTCTTCGCTTGTCCCATAAAAGGACGAGATCTCCCACCTAGAAATCCTCTACTTAGCCTTTTTATCAAACAGTCTCTTGACTTGATTCTGATGTTCGGTGATCCTGTCAACCACCCTTACTCTCTTTTCTTCAAGTTCTATTAGATACATGATCCTCTTTTCTAGAGAATTCTGAAAGTCTCATCCTCGATCGCTCATGCCAAGCGTAGAGCAGGAGTTCCATGGAAATGGGGAGCTCAAAGCATCGATTCCATATAACACTTGAAAAGGTGACATACCGAGAGATCTCTTCGAGTAATACGGTCTGCCCACAAAGCATCATACAATGACTTGTGCCAGACCACTGATTCTCATCGACTAGCTTCCGTATGATGGTCACTAGGTTCTTATTACTGGATTCTACCTGACCATTTCCTTGGGGGTAATAATCCGAGGCATGGGCCAAGGTTATCCCGTATTCATAGAAAAAAATTGATAACTTCCCATGAGGAGAAGTTGGAAGCATTATCAACAATGATCTTGTGTGGGATGCCAAACCTCACGATGATATTTTCTTTGATGAAGTTACAAACAACTTCAGAGGTGGCATTCTTAATAGGTATGGCCTCCACCCATTTGGTGAAGTAATCTGTTGTTGTTAGGACATAACTATGTCCGACACTTGATTGGGGATGTAGTGCTCTGATAAAGTCAATTCCCCATTTCCTGAATGGTTCATCAATAATGACGGGCCTGAGGGGAAAAGCAACCAATTTTGGTTTGCCAACAAACTATTGGCAGAGCTCACATTTTGCTACCCAAGTGGCTGTATCCTGAAATAGTGTTGGCCAATAAACCTAGCCCGATGATCTTATGTGCTGTTACGATGAGGAGAAATGACCGCCATAGGCCGAGTCATGAAAAATTTCAAGCAATTTGATCTCTGTGGGTTTGTCAACGCATCGCAAGAAGATGCCATCAATACCGCACTTGTATAAACCGTCATCCCATATGACATATCTAGCTACCCCGAGCTTTACAGTCCTTACTTTTCCTTTGAAGTTAGATGAGCTGGGCACTCACCATAAGTGAGAAAGAAAGCAATGTCTCAAATACCATTCATCGCTAGTCGCAACAAATAGAACCATAGGTAGAGAATCAGCTTTCTCCAACTGGACCCTATGCTCCGTCGATGCAATCAACTTCCTCTTTAGGGACCTCTGAATCTTTGTTTTCAGCCATAAGCTGACATAGGCCCTTGCCTCTTACCAGCTTGGTTGGTTTTATGTCTAGATCATACTCCTGACCTTTGCGATCCAATTCCCTCATAAGCTTCCTAACTCCTGTTGAGTTAGGATAGACTTAACTACCATGTCAGGAACCAACACTACCGTATGAGAGTTTAGGATGTAGTACCGAAGTTCTTGACTACTTTGACCACTACGAAGGCATGTTTTTCTAATTGAGACATCTTCAATTCATGAGGCTTGAGAGGGGAGCTCATGAAAGTGATTGGGGATTCAACATCCTCAAAGTTCTTTTGCATTAAGATGGCTGATACAAAGATGCATGACAGATGCATAACTCGTACATGATAAAATCCTTAGAGAAGTCGGGACATACCAGATGGGTGCATGGGCAACGGAGGCTTTTATATCCTCAAATGATGCCTTTCCTTCTTCACTCCACTAGAAATTTTGTGACCCTTTCATCATATTTGATATGTGATGAGTCTTTTCAAAAAGTCAGAACAAAGCATCTGAGAAAATTCACCTTTCCAAAGAAGAGTGAACACCGGTCTTGCTTGTGGGTAAGGTAAGGCTCTGAATAGCCTTAACCCTTTCGACATCTATCTTTGTTCCTTCCTTGCTGACAACGTGTCCCAACAACTTTCCTTCAGTGACCCCGAAAATAGACTTTTTTGGATTTAGGGAAATCCCGTGTTCTCGGCATCTAATCAATACTTGCTCCAAATGATCACAATGATCACTTCACTTTTTTGAGAACACAGTTAAGTCATCCAAATAAACTATGATGACCTTTCCCATCATACCTTTGAATGTGAAGTCCATCACTCACTGAAAGGTGGCACCAACATTGGTCAAGCCAAAAGGCATCCTGCTGTAGGTGAATGTGCCCTAGGGAGTAGTGAATGTTGTTTTGAATCGGTCTTCAGGTGAGACTTCAATCTGATTATAGCCCAAAAACCATCAAGCATGGACAACATCTCTGAACCAGTTACTTACCTCAGAACTTGATCCATTATGGGCAGCGGGTAGTTGTCCTTCAAGGACGCCTGATTCAGATTGTGAAAATCTACGCATATGCGTATATCTCGCCATTCTTCTTTCATATGGGCATGATGTTTGTGACCCAAGTACTATGATGGATAGGAAAGATGATTCTCACATCCAACATTTTCTATATTTCCACCTGGATGGTACCCGAGATCTTGGGATTGTAATGTCTCTATTTCTGGAAAAGGGTTTGACATCATCCTTTAACGGGATGTCATGTGAACGTCCTTTGGCTTGAAAGACTTTAGATCGGCATAAGACCATGCCAATACGTCCATATATTTCTTCAGCAATTTGACAAACTTCCACTTTTCTTCGGGTGTACAACATTTCCCGATGTTCACAAACTATGGATCTTCTACAGTACCTAGGTTGACCGATTCGGTCTCTGAGAGGAGTTAGGATCATCTTGTCACTTCTTCTTGACAAAATGATCATGTTTGTCAAACAATCATTCCAGAGAGACTAAACCCTTTGGAATTTTATTTCCCTGAGCTGACATATGCCATCACCTTCTTTTGATTCGTTTCACTTGACCAATGATAGATTCACGACATGCAGAAGTAGATCCTTCAAAATGAAGCTCATTGAAATTTTCTACTTTCTCTAGAAAGGCAATAAGTTGATTGTCATCATTGAATACCTACCAGTGTTGAGAATTGTCTGGCACGCTTGGGTGGAAGACTACCTCAATGGTATATGTGTCTGTTTTCAACCCTGGGTGAGGGAGCATAAGAGATGCTGAGATGGCCAATGAATCGGCCATGTCATTTTGAGCTCTTGGAATGGATTTTATTGAGAAAGTGTCAAATTCCTCAATGTTGTCCCATACTACATTGCGGTAGTGCCTGAGTCTGTCATTTTTCACTTGGTACACCCCTTTTACCTGGTTGATGATCAGTTTGGCATCACCTTGTACTTTTAGGTTCTTGATTCCTCTTTCTTTTGCAGCTTGCATACCGAGTAACAAAGATTCATACTCAAGTATTGTTGTTTGTATTGAAAACTACAATTTGAAAGAAAGAGGAAAATCTCCTCTTCAGAGAGATATCAGGACAGCTCCAGCGCCACATCCACTCATTGCACAACTGCCATCAAACTGCAGTGTCCATATCTTGTTAAGGTCCTCCTCCTGGATGAGAACATCCATTTTATCAGACTCAGTGGATAAGAAGTAGTTCCCCATCCCTGATGATTCAAGAGAATTTGGGCTTTGGGGTCATCGAAATTGGTGACTAGTACTTCTTTTGTGATTCAGCTCCAATGTCTCATATACACCCTTGACGGGATTTCTGGCTTTGGACCAGTCCATATGAATCTCTCCACCAACTTCTCTGCAAAAGCTTCTCCCTAGTAGAATTCCATATGCTTGCTGGGATATCAACAATGAGGATGGTCATCTTTACCCTTTTCTCTGGGAACGCTGCAAACGTGAACTATGCATCTTTGATTTGACCAATTAATGGAACCTGTTTGGTTTCCATGGAGTAACATCTACCGAAAGGCTTAGTAAGAGTGAGGCCCAAAGCATGAGTGACCTTTGCCAGCATGACATTATCGGAAGCCCCAATCAATTATGCAGTTGCTTAGTTTGTGACCATTGATTAGGAGGGAGAGATAAAAAGGTTCGATTTTTCCCGATGCGAAGTCGAGGCAACATTTATGCGAGATGCAGGAGGAGGGAAAGGATTCCTTTCGGGAGACACAGAGGGGATGATGAACTTTGGCTTGATATATTCAATTAATCTTACAAGTTGCTCTAAGGTTAGACTAAAGATATTCAGCTTCAGACATTTGAATCTTGGTCTTTTTAGCGTGATCGACTATGTCGAATGCGACCAAGGGTTGCGTTGATGAAGGAATGAGTCCTTCATTTCACGATGGTAGGGTAGGGTTACTGGTCTTTATGGAAACAGAAGAAGGCTGATTTGGAGGAGAGATGGGAGGAAAATATTTCTTCGTAAAAGGCTTAATAGGAGGTTGAGCAGAAGAGGATTACCTCTTTTAGCAATGGTTGGAGGCGTGTTCGACACAACCTTCTCTTTTTGTATCCTGGCAGAAACTACTTCTTTTCCTTGTGAGCGGGTGAAAAAACATATGACTATCCACTTGCATACCCTTGGGTACCCTCTTCTTCATCAGATTCCTCATCTTCAAATTCCATATACCCGATTGTAGAGTCACCAGCCGGTTCACCGACATCTTGATCATCTCCACCTTGCGATGAAGGTTCTTCATAAATTTTCTCCTCTTCTTCGATCTCAACTAGGGCATTGACCGAGGGGCCTCAAGTGCCAACCGTGGAGCAGCTGTAGGAAAACGGCCTTTGTGGGGGCATTGTTGGGAGTGAAGTTTCTCCATGGGATATCCCGGTATGGAGTGGAGGATGAAGCTTGAGCTAATTGCTTTTTTAATGCGAGCAAGTCATTTTCCATCTTCTGGAATGCCGGATCTGATGAAGTGGCTTGAGAAGGAGTTGAAGCCTTAGGCTTGGATGGCTCTCATTTTAACTCACCAGATATAAGTAGGTTGTCTTCTATCCGAATGGCCGCAGCTTGAGTGAGAACCAAGGTGGTGATTTGTTCTTGTAAGAGTAAGAAACTTACTCTTGAGCTCATGGCATTCACAAAGAAACACTTTTGATTTTCTGGTGTTGGCAACATGGCAAGTGGCACACGGTTAATCAATGAATTGAAACGGTGATAAAATCATGCATGGTTTCATTGGCCTCCTTCTTCAAGTGAGTGATCTTTGATAGTAATGCAAATGCATCTTCTGAAGGCTTATACCTATCTTCAAACACAGTTCGTAATGTGGCCCAACTGGTGATAGATCCGGCCGGCAAATGTTGGAACCATTCTACCGCGCAGGTCCTTGCAAGGTCTCTAGAAAGAGGCGTACCGACACATCTTCTTCATGGGTCACATCTAGGATGCTGCATGACATAATGAATGCAGATATATGTGAATCCATGCTTTGATTTCCACTCCCATCAAATCTTGGGAAATTCTTGTGGTTTCCATGAGGGAGTGCGTGAACTGGATGCGGCAATGCAAGAGGGCCCATAGTGTTTCCCCATACTACCATTTGAAAAGCTGGAAAGAGGACGTGAGCCGGAGTGTGGTTCCACTGAGTAACAGAGCACTGCAAAGGGATGTGGAGGCTCCTTGTGAAAACTGGTTCTTTCGTGGAGGCGAGGCACTTCTGCCGACCGATTAGCTAAACTCAAGACGTGAAGCATGCTGGTGTAATACTGAAGTTGTGCCTTTGAAGTAGATCAAAAATAGGATCAACTTCTCCATGAGCTCTCCTGCTACGGGTAAATGGCTCACCCGCCAGTGTATCTTTTTCAGATCTATAAATGATTTTAGAGCAGATTTAAAAACTCTTTTTGTTTGTACTTGCTGATTTTCTGATTTTTCTAACAAAAATCAGCAGCATGTACTTTTCTAAATATTTAATTTTATCCCTCTTTTGAAAACCGATTGTGGTTTAATGACAAAGATTAGCGAGGATAAAATAATGGTTAACTTAGTAAGCTGATTTTTGATCTTAGATTTGACTTTTTGCAAGGGTTTGAAAATATTTGTAAAAATATCAAGATCTCAGATCTACGGAAATATACGGGTTTTTATAAAAACTCAACGAACTAAAGGTTTCTAACTGGTCCAGATCTATGGATCTCTGAAGAAAATTTTCAGTTTGGATCACTTTTGCAAAAAAATTAGATTTTAAACAAAGAGTTAAGATTTGCAAACAGTAGTGATTTTTACAGCTTTATCTATTTTCTTAGTCTCCCCACCAACTTTAAAAATGTTAGTGTCTTTTAGCTGACATAACATTCACATAGATCTGGTTCTTCCCCAAAGAGTCACCAAAAATATTGGTCCGAAAATCATTCGGGGGGGATCTATGGATAGATAGCCAACAAAGGTGTAGGGCATAGCCCCTCTTTGAGACAGCAAAGTGAAACTAGTTTATTGCTATTCTACCAACAAGAATCTATGCAAGTCTTATAATATTCTACCTTCAAGGGGGTTTGGGATCTCATCCCAGTGGAAATAGTTCCACGAAGAATAGAAAGGAATGAAGGAAGGAATGGAAGAAAGGTGGATCTGAAGGGAGAAAAGAAATGAATTCCAAAGTAGAAAGGTCAGAGGGTTTATGTTTTAGGTGGTAGTAAAATAGAGCCAAACTTACTCACATAAACAAACAAAGCAATACTGATAAACAAATGACAAAAGCATAGGTGAATCCAATAAATAAGCATGCAGATCTAACTTAAGAAAGATCTAACACATAACACAGAGAATTCAACACAAAGTCTCAATTTTGTATTAATAATGTTTTGTTACAAGAAAGCTCAAAGTCTTTCTCTCCTCACTCTATTTTTCATACAAATTTTCTCACACTGGAATACAACAAGCATTCTAGTATTTATAGAAGGAGAAGGAGAAAGAAGACAAAAAGGAGCCAACAACTATTTACAAAATATCTACAAAATATTTAAAAGTCAAAAGTTGACTTTGGGGCAATTTTGTGGATAACAACATCCCATGATGCAACATGGATGATGTCATCATTTGTGCCAACATTCTTTTAAATATTTTACAAAAATGGGATAAATCCTAGGAGGAAGGAGCCTATTCATCATCATCCCTTGGCTTGGAAAGGAGTGTCCTGCTTCTGCTCAGGAGAGGAAATGTGAAATTGAGCTCGATACTCCATGATGAACTTGCTGACATCATTTGAAGTTGATCCCGAGCGGACCTCGGTGTGATCCCCCGATGACTTCACAAGTCTCCCATTCATCTCTGAGTCTTTCCGAGAGTTTGAAGTATTCATTACCTACCTCCATCAGGTATCCAACAAAGTCATGGTAGGCCAGAAGGTTGTTGATAGATTCTATATCAAAAGTGGCCTCTCGACTTAAAACCCTCGTGACACGATTCTCCTTGAAAAGATTCGATAGTGTCATCTACCTTCCTCAAGGCGTATATGATGGGGTGAGAAAACCTGAGACATCCTTAAGATGATCTCGCTCCATTTGATGCATTGCATCCAAGGCTTCCTCCTTGATTTTGTCTATTTTCTCCAAGACAAACTCCATTTGGTCAACCCGATAGTCTAAAGCAAAGCAAGGACTTTTGGGTGCTCTCGGGTGATCAAGACACCAATTTCATTAAGTCATCGACTCGGGTAGTCGAGCATCTTCTCGAATGTCTCGTGTTAGCAACCCTCGGCATGGTCCAACTCTTCTTCGAGATAGGTCCTGCTATTGCCTCGAGTTCCTTGTTAGCTTGATCTATATTTTGATACAGCTCTCGAACTTTGTAATCACTTCCTCACTATCTTTGAGGATCTGCTCTCTCCAGTGCGACACAATCGCTACACCTTGCTCACCAATCTTGGCATACTCATTTATCTTCTCCTGACTAAGGGCTTCAGGAGTTTCGGTGGCAGCTATAAGAGGTGCATTGCCCATCTTTTTGCAGGGGCTTGAGAAGATGCTTGTTTTGTTCTTTTAATATTCTCTTCTCTTCCTTTTCTTCTTGAAGCTTTTTTTGCAAAGGGCATCCACTATGGATAAGGCCTCTCCTCAGTGCTTTCTTGATGATGTTCCCATCATGACTCGAGTCACCGTAAAATCTGTAGGAGACATATCTTTTTTTCTCCTTTGTGGGATCAGGGTATGCGATCTCCATAACTCTTTCACCTGAAGCACTTTTAGAGAAGCGGTTATAGCCTTTTTCTTCTTAGCCCCTTTAGTTGGAATAACGGAGAAGTCCATAGGTGCAATAGGGACTTTCCTCTTGTGCTGACTCAGGTGTTTGGAGATCCATTCTGGACTTAGGGGAGTGGGACCAGAGGAAGAAGAGGAAATGGGGTGGAAGAAGGAGCAACTATAGTGGACACGGGAAATGTGTCGAGACACTTGGGTGGTGGCATTGAGAAAGAAGCCAACCCTCCAATGCTCACGGGGGTAGGAGTCACTATAGGAGAGGAAACCATGGGGGTGGAAGGGATCTGTGAGATGAGGGAAGAAATGTTGGGGGACAGATCCATGAGGGAAGAGAAGATGGAGGAAGAGAGGAGGGGGAATGGTAGAAGATGGGGGAGAAGACACAACCAAAGGAGTGGTTGGTTGAGTGACATGAGGAGGGGAAGGAGGAGGGAGATGGGATGATGGGGAACCTCACCAGTTGTAGTAGTGGCAACATCCCGAGTGGATGTGCCCATTGAGCACTTACCCCTTCTTCTTCTTCTTCTGGGATATCAGGCTTACTACTACTCTCCTCGGCGCGGAAGGAGGGCTCTCAAGAATTTCCTCCTGAGCAGTGCTTGTCTCTCCCTCTTTATCTTTTCCTTTTCCTTTAGGCAAGTGCTTTGGCTTGGTGGGTGCATTACCCAAGGGAGACGTGGTAAAGTCTACTCCAAGGTAGATGAGACTATTTTTCTTGCACCAATGCTCAATGCACTACAGAGTGCCTTTGACCCTTTCCTCAATAGTCTGAGGTGCCTTGTTTCTATCAATTTTAGAAAATGGCCAATTGTCCCCATCCGTGTCTAGATAAACCTGATCAACCTCTTGATCAGTTGCTTGAAGCCCTTTGGGACAATGGCCACACCATATTGAATGATCTCTGACCAGGGCCAATCGGAGTGATCCTTTCATCTGAGCTCGACTTCATGATATAGATCGATGTAGATATCTTCGATCTGAGGGACGTGAATTGATCGAGCTTTTCCTCAAGGAAATCACGAGGATCAAAGGTTGGCCTCACCAGAAAATTATGCTTTAAGTTGAGCAATTCAAGCTCTACAAAATTTTCCCGGGCTTTTCTCTCTGTGAAGTGCAGTGTACTACCCACCCACCGAGGGGGAATGGAGTTCCACCCTTCTTTCTTTTCAAACACTTCTCATGGTATGTGATAAGTTATCTAGAGATAGCTCCAATAGATCAGCTTGGGTCCCGCATACCTCGGTAATTTGGTGGGCTCTCCCAAGAAGTTGGTGGCTCTGAGATAGGTGAAAGTGGGGAATTACGTGAATAACGCTCCCCACTTCTCTGTGGTGGTACCACACTTTTGGTCATCCGACCGTGAGTCATATTAGGCCTCAAGAGGCAGATGACACCATAGAAGAAGGCATCATTGATTTTGCTTGAAATTGTGCTATGTATTTTCCCAGTTTAACTCTGATAATACTCATATATTTTGACACTCGGGGCCATACCCCATACCGACTTCAATGTTGGGTAGTCCCCTCTCTCGAGGCAAGAATATACCACATAGGAGTTCATATAGAACTTCCCAGTTGTTGAAAGTTGTTGAAGCCGCTTCGAGATTGTGTTGCTGCTGATAATCTCTCCCATTCAAAACGTTGATCAGAACATTTTTGCTCATTGTTTCTAAATATCCGAGCATCCACTTATGAAAGTAATGGGCATCAGAAGCCCAAACACCCTACTCAGAAAGTGATGGTGTCACTCACTCCTCTAAAAGTCACTACGATGATGAATGACTTGTGGCCACCGCTTACCACCTTCTTGTTTTTGAGGTACACCTCATTCATCACCGCATGCATTTGTCTTCATTTTCATTCCATGTCTTCATGCAGTCCTCTTGGCTTACCACTACAAAATGTCAATGGTGAGGGATACCCAACATGATCTCAAAATGTCGGGCAATGAGGTTGATTATTACCTCACCCTTCTCATTTTCGACACATCTTGTGTCTTTATTGAATAACAACCCCACTACATCATGAACTCATTGTTGATTGTGCTCACGGGATCCCTGCGAAAAAGTGCAGACCACTGCCAACCAATTTATCCATCCATGGGCTTCCTGTGACCTTCTTGGTTCTAGCCCAGAAGTCCTCCATGTCAATGTGACCAAGTTCTGAATCTCTGATATCCAGGTCACACTCTGCAAGGGATTCAGCATCCTGACCCTTTGGTATTTATATTTCATTTCTTCTTCTAGTTAGCTTGGCTTTACCCTTGGACTTGGTTGGCTTCTTACTCGATGAAGACATGTGTGAATCTGAGTTCAACTATTGATCTACAAGAAGAATCAGGGAAGTCCATCACAGAAGAGCCATGTTAGTTGTTAAGTCATCCATCAAAGCTTACAGAATGAAAAGTTAGCAATTTATGAGTCTCTCGGCAAAGGCGCAGCTTTCTACTACAGCAGTGCAGGGTCTCGTAAAAAGCAAGGCACACTTTGGGAAAGTGTTGCATGGGGGAGAAAAACAATGCCAAAAAGGGGGCAGGGCATGGAAAGACTACACACAACATTCAGATGTTGGTGTCAATGGATGTGCACTTGCGCCATATGAAGGGTTTTAACTCGGGCGCATATTTATTTGGTGTAACAAGGTCTCAGGGTGTGCCATTGGCATGGTATATGTGCCATATTATGATGTGTGGTGCGGGCATTAAAAGATGCAACATTAAGGTGAGGTGCCAAGGGTTTAGCTTTGCATGGCACGGGAAGGGTTTGCACAACATTCAGATGTTGTTGTTATGTATGTGCTGCACTGCTGCCAGCTTTAGGAATTTTTGAGTTTTTACAAGGCACGAAGAAGGCTTATGCCACATGGGGGACAAGTGCACTATGGCAATGACTATGTTTGATGTAACAATAATGAAGCTTGCACCAAAGGAAAAATAGTGGGTTTTTTGCAAAAATATATGATTTTCACTCTTTTGGTGCTTTGTGGTTTTGATGGCAAGGGGGAAATAGCAAAAAGGGGAATAAAGGAAAAAGGAGTTTGAGTCCATTTGAGGCGTAGGGTCTTCCAGATTTGCAGATCTAGGAAGGAGAGACAAAGAACGGTTTTGGAGTTGAGTATTTTGGATTTGCAAAATGGGTTGGGATTGCATTATCTTCTTAGGTTCATTGTTATTTTTAATAATCCTAATCACCTAAACCAACAGAAAAACCACAACAAAGCCACAAGAAAAGCAAGGACCACTTACCAGGAATATATAACGATAAAGGAGATGATGTGGGATCCACGAACGTGACAAATGGCAACACGCAGGGTTGACAGGAATGCTGACAAGTACAGAGGAATAACTTTTTCACATTTTTGAATTGTGAAAATGACAGGTCGACGCACCTATATATAGCAAAAGGTGTAATAAATGTGCCACCAACTTTTTCTATGGCACACTTAGGGAGATGTCGACATGAAAATATTTGCACCATGGCACGCAGCTTTTGAAGTGTCGACACTATGCATTTCAGCACCTTGGCACAACATTAGAGGCACAACATTTGGAGTGTTGACAAGTTGGCACATGCGCCTTGGCACACCTTTGACAAGCAACATTAAGAGGCAAACATTTGAGGTTGACACTTTAAATGCACTTAAAGGAAAGGAATAGGGGGCACAGTTTTTGTTTGATGTAACGTGAAAGAAAACTGCGCCCAACCCAAAAAGGTTGAAAATGACCAAGTTCTTCTTTAGTTCACCGTTAAAATGCTAATTTGTATCTGAAGCTACACTTATACTCTTTGATCCCTATAATAGTTTTCAAGTAATTCTTTACTTTTTTTGATATCATTATGGAGCATAAGCCTTGATCTAGATACATGTCTGTTACTTTTACTTGCATTCCTTTTATGCTTTAATATTGTGCTTGAGCTTAAATACTGACTTTACATGTATCTTAGAAAATTTGAAATGTTGATTTTCATGGCGAAGCCACAGAAAGATTTTTCCAATTCTCTCTTCCATCCATTTCCAGCTATAGTAGTTGTATTTTTTATTCAAATAGTTCCTTTAAGCATGTAGTAGTTAAAAACAACATGATGGAAAGTTGTAAATGTCCATTTTACATGGCGAAGCCCTGTCAATTTTTTTCCATAATCTTGTCTTCATTCCTTTCAACTGTAACCTTTCTTTTCTAGTTAACTTTAGCTTTCAAAAATCTGATTCTTCTCCTTTAGCTGCAACTGAAAAGTGTTCTTCTATTTACCAGTTTCTCTTCTACACTGTAACTTCTTCCATTTCAGAATAGTTATTGAAACCTTGAGTTACATTCTTCCTTTTATTACATGCACTTATGACTTGTCTATTTTTCCTTAGTTGCTGACCTGTACCTACACACTTAGGAAAATAGTTAGAAAATACTTAGGCTTTTGCTTTGTCTTATATCCATGTTTCTTATTCTCTTTTCTCTTTTTCACTCTTTACGAGTAAATAAATCATGCATGTAGTTTTATATTCAAGTAAATTACATCTCCTATTATTAGAGATTAATATGCACGAATTAGGATAAATTTAGGAATATGAATTGATCCCAGAGCTCGTGAATCGCGGTTAACTTTTCTTCTTTTAGTCAAAGTCGGTGGATTCTACAATGGAGATAAAGAAGAAGCTGAAAATGGAGATGTTTTCAATCAAAGAAAAAGAAATCCCAAGGCAATGATGGGTTCACTCATACTCCTTTTCTTTCTCTTTCATACATGTGTACCATTTATTTCGTATTTGTACTTTACTTTTCGATTACATCCCACGACTTGTGTGAGTAACATTTGAAAATTCCTTATGAATAAAACATTGAATTTTGAAAATGAGTTGTGTATTCCTTTACGCATTCTAGATTCTCTTTGTATGGATTGTATAATGAACTAAACAAATCAGTAACATAATTGAATGTCTTAATCATGAAGGAAAGAACATTGGCGAGAACTTGTAAAATTGATAATGAACCCATGATTTTTGATATCTATATTTACATTTCTTGCTTCAAAACTTCGGCACTTCACCCACTCGTAATTTTTGTCTTCATCAAGAAAATATAGTTGTCCTTTGGGGCTTTGTGTTACTATTGCGAAGATGGCATGAAATTGTAGACTATGTGATCTATTATGTTTTGTGACAGCACACATAACTACAGATTTCATTTAATCTTGTAACTAATTTAGCAGTAACAAATGATATCAAAACTTCCTTAGCTTAGGTATACTTCACCTATGACTTTCATCATAATGACGAAGTTTCGAGCTGCCCATTTTTGCATAAGTGCAAAAATTGTCATGATAACTCGGTCATATACATTGTAACTTGAATCATCAACTAACTAAGCTATACCTATATTGCATGCACTATAGAACCACCTGTAATAATATCCCACATGTAGGGGATATACACACAAAGTGGCATATGTATACAATTGCACTCTGATGGCAATATGAATCGGATGCCAAGCTACCCCTGTACGTCCAGAAAGGGTGCAGAACACGGTTGAGGGCCCCTAAGTCAACAAATAACGAGGCCCACCATTTCGCGACCAAGTGTCGAAACCGACATCAAAACACATTTTTTTCTCTTCATATCAACTATCTACTTGTCACGGTGAAATTCGTCACATCAACGCAGGACTGCGCGTAGTCCTTGAATTTTACTTGGTGAAAAATTTCAACGACCATTACTTGCTTCATAGGCTATTTTTTTAGAGTTCTTAATATAAATCGAAATATCTCAAGAATGATCTCGAGTTCTAAAATGGATTAGGGAGATTTAGGGATCATCTGCACTCATAATATCCTCCGAGATCATTTTCGAGTTGAATTTTTTTAGGTGAGTATTATATACATTGATGAAAATTTTGGCAAGTGACTTGACATTATATCATTATTCATGCCCTCAAGTATGTTGGACATTATGTGTTAGTGTTTTCATTTATGTCGGCCCCATTAATGGAAAATGGTGTCATGATGTAGTATGAGTCTCTATATGATGTTGTAAAAATTTCAAGCATGAAGATTGAGTGGTTGTGTCAAGTTTGGTGAAGGTCTATAGTGCCCTAGTGCATAGTTGAGAAAAGTAAATTCACTATTTGAGATATCTAGAGATGATTAAAGGTTTTCATGATGTCATAAATGGTATATTAGGTTTATTACATGTGTTCTTGAGTTTTCATTAAGTCACCATGGTGAGTTCATGGGTTATCGGCATTATGTCGTGTCATTTAAGAACTTGTTTCCTAGACATGGACCATGTAGAATGAGGTAGATGTAGATCAAGAATTTAGCGGCATTATTTACTATCAAGTTAATGCACAAACTAAACACAAAACCACGAAAAACTCCAATAAAATCGATACGATGGATAAGATCCGAAGATGTAGACAAATAGGAAGCCGATGTAGATAGGGCGGGCGCACCTGAGCAACTTCGCACAATAGATCCGTGTATCTGCAAAACACCGTCTTGTGAGAAAAAAGACCACGTTAAAAGATATTTAGGTGGATGCCAGAAATGCCCAGGTCGGGGAAGCGACAAGCTTCTCGGCGGATGTCGATCCGTTTTGTTAAGAAAGAAGCATACATGATAAAGATGTAAGTAAAAAGCTAGATCTTCCGATTGCGATAATAAGACCGAATCTAAACAATGGAATGAGAAAGTCTGGAAAATAGGGAACTAGGAAATAATGCGAGTTTGTATTCTGGTGTCCTTTACCTATCTGCGGAAATCAGCATCGATTGGTAGAATCGGCGTCGATTAGGATTGATCGGGACGTCGTGACAGGCCATTAAGATCGGCGTCGATTGAGATGGATCAGCATCATTAAGTAGAATCGGCGTGGCATTTGGGAGGTAGATCGTCAATCGGGAACCATGTCGATAAGATTAGGAATGGAAGGTGAATGTGAGTCTATTTGGATGTGCTGTGATTGGTGAGACCTTTGGAATGCAGAGTCACCGAGATGATAGATGTGGTGTGCGATGCTTTGATGTGATAGGGCGAATGCCCAGTGCTCCTCTCGAAAGTTGATTCAGGACGGAGATCTCGCCTACTTTGATCTGATTGATCTTCAAAGATCTCTCTTTCTCACCTGACACATATCTCTCGCTCTCTGTTCGCTGCGTAAGTCACTTCCTTTTTCAATCTGTCTCATTCCTTTTTCGCTCGTTGCGTAGTCTCTTTTTTCGGTCCTAGAAGCACAGCTGCGGGCTTTTTTATAATTCCAAAGCGCCGCTCCACAGAAAATCGGCGCCGCATTATATTGGTGGCGCCGATCGCGGAAAAGAAAGACTCCAGAGGTGGCCAAAAAATGACATTCGATTTCGAGAAGAGATAAGACTTATCCCGACTACGGGAAAATATCCAGCTTAGGGAAGGTTAAAAATAGATCGATACATAGATAGAATAAATTTGAGGTGGATAAGTGATTAAGATGCATGGGAGAAGCGTAATTAAATATTTAATATTTAATCACTCATGGGAAAGATATGATGGGGTGAATTAAATTTAGAGTAAGTGATTAAATCCTGTAATTGGATAATATCCCCCGAGGATAGTTGGTGGCGTAAAACGATGCCCCCAGGAGTTACCCAAGTAAATGGAGGATTTAGAGGGACACTAAATTGAGTAACCAATTTTAAGTGTCTACATTTTGCCTTACATTTGTCAAGTAACTAACCGCGATAAAGCGGAGTTATGAGACAAAAACGAAGGGATGGAAGAAGAGAATAGTTTGTGGTGATGTGATCCCCCCCTCGAACTAGGGATGGGATGGATGATAGAGCCTTGAGATGATCCCAAGTTTGAAAAATGAGATGAAAATGCAAGGTGCCCCCAGGTTGGATGTCCTGGGAGGTAGATCCGATCATTAACGATGCACAAAAATAAATAAAAAGCGATAACTCCAAGGAACTCACATTGGTAGGGAAAACTAGCCTTGTCTCCTCGTAGAGGCAGCGAATTAGTACCTACGGCTGACCCATGAGTGTAAGGAGAAGCTGCAAAATAAATCGGCCATCGAAAAGAGAGACACATTGGTAGGGACAACTGGCGGTCCATTCATTGAATCAGGCGTTAGTGCCCTGCTCGGGCCTGCGTAACTCTAAAGGGCGGCCAAACAAAAGCGAGTGCTCCATGAAGGGAACAAACTCGAAATAGATGGTGATATCGAAAATATGTGCTAAAAGGCAAAATTCAGCACACAACAATGATCAGATAGATAAACTGACATCAAACACTCTGGCAGAAGATACGGCAAATCGTAAGTCGTCGTCATTGACTAATCTGGCTGACCTAAATGAGACCCGATAGATGATGAATAGATGTGATTGGATAGACATAGATGTAGAGGATATAAATAAATATGATTTGATGTGATGGGATAGATATGGACTGATAGAGGATAGAAATAGATGTGATTTGATGTAATTGAATAGATATAGACTGATAGAGGATAGAAATAGATGTGATTTGATGGATATAGACTGATAGAGGATAAAATAGATGTGATTAGATGGATATAGAGGTGATAGAGGGATAAAATAGATGTGATTGGATAGATATAGACTTGATAGAGGATAAAATAGATGTGATTGGATAGGTATAGGTCGACAGGATGATAGAAATAGATGTGATTAGATAGATATATCATGATAGAGGATAAAGTAGATGTGATTGGATAGAGTATATGACTGATGGATGATAGAAATAGATGTGATTAGATAGATTGATATGTGGATAAAATAGATGTGATTGGATAGATATAGGTGATAGATGATAGAAATATATGTGATTAGATAGATTGATATGTGGATAAAAATAGATGTGATTGGATGGATATAGGTGATAGATGATAGAAATATATGTGATGGGATATAACTTTGATAGATGGATGTGATGTAACTTGGATGTACATGTGTTTGATGTTTGGATTAGATATGGATAGATATAATGTACGCTGGATGTACATTTTGGTGGATAGATTGATGGATGTTGATTGATATATAGATTAGATACAACGTACCTTAGATGTACATATTTTAAATATTTTGATGGGTAAATAGATAGATGTGTTTGATGTATAGATAGATGTAATTTTATTGAGAAATGAATAAAGATAGATGTTTTGATAGATAAGAGGAACTTTGATAGAAGATAAATTGTGATTGAATTAACATGCGAAATGTCAATTTAACAGGATCTGAGCCAAAGATGTAAATGGAAACAACGAAGTGACTTAGAGAGAAGACACTCGGAAAAAGAAGGAAATGATAAGTCGGACTTCCAACCGACCGTAGATAAGATCCCGAATAAGAAAGCTGAAAGACCAAGCATACGAGGCCTACATATAAGATTAAAATAAACTGACACTAACTAAGTCATGAAAGACCAGATCTAGGATAGAAGTGGAAGAAAAGTAAGTATCTTTGTTGGAATTTACAAGGGACGGAATGCATGTCCATGAATAGGAAAATAGGATTCTCCATATGATCGACAAAGGTCTTAAATCTTGGCTTAACCGTGATTTTGGCGAGACAAAACGAGCCCGATTAATCACGGGGAGTTTAAGCGTATCCAAATGGAAGCCCGATCGATCACGGGAATGTCATGTCGGTGATCTTATATGCTTGACTTGAAGAGGCGATTAATTACAAAAGCCTTGAATTTTCTTTGAAAGCAATTGACCGTCCTTGAGGAGCGATCTGTATTTTGAATTTTAATGATAGCCATCCTTCGGTATGGTACTATTTTCTTTTGATTCACTTGATAATGTATGGATAGCTGTCCTTGAGGATTGAGTCTATCTTTTGGATAGCATCTTTTTTTTTTTTTTTTTTGAAACTCTTTGGAAGAAGATGAGTTTAGACCTAGATAGAGTCATATGGAGGAAGAGAGGCATAGAAGAACATGTACTCATGCCACGAGGTAAGATCGATTAAGATAAGTACTTGAGATGAGATTAGAAGTGGTGATTAAGGTATTCCCTGGCGAGGGAGGAACATCCATCGAAAAGAAAGCGTCGCGATGAATAGAGCCGCGATACTCATGTTAAGGTAGATGAGGCAATGGCGGAGAACCACCACGATTTCAAATCCACCACAAAGTAGATGACTGGTTGTTGTTAGAGCGGATGAGAAGATCCCGAGTTGCTGACTAGATTTATGTAAGATAGATTTTAACAATAGATTAAGTCGTAGATGCTGCAAAGGCATTGAGAGAGTTCCGCCTCGGGTACACCATCCATGGAGGATACTTAACCCCACA
>CM031234.1:780305315-780384649 GCA_018340775.1 Taxus wallichiana var. yunnanensis | reverse complement strand
GTATTGCTAGGGATTCAAGAGGAGCATCTGCTAATAGTATCATCATCTCATATTGACTAATTGAAATAAGAATCCCTATAGCGAGAAGTACAGTCAAGAAGACTTACTAACTAACACTTTATCTCTAATATATAGCTCATGAGAAGTAGAATTCATCAATCAATATCCTTCATGCACATTAGGGATACTCCTACAAAGATACAAGGTTTGGATTGTGGTTCCAAGGCCTTGCATTTCTTCTTGGGAATCCGAGCCATAGCCTCGATCCGGCAAGACTCAAAAGTGCGCTCAACATCGAAGTCAGCTTCTCCAAACCAAGTATTCAAAGGGTGTCATCCTCTTACCACCTTGTATGTGGATTATTGTTCTAAATATAATTTACAATAATTCACTACTTCAGCCCAATATTACCGTGGAGGAAGAGACTGAGTGAATCATACAAGTGGCCATCTCCTTTAGAGTACATGGTTTCTTTTCTTTTCCGTGACTCCATTCTCAGTGAAAATCTATAAGCAATTAGTATTGCAGCAGAGATCTCTTCATAAAGTACAAAATCCACGAACCTATTGTTTACTATTCACTCTCCATTGTCAGCTTGGAGAACCTTGATAGACCATTCCGCTTGCGTTCTCAAAGAAGAGCCTTAAAGTCCTAAAATGTTCAAAGACTTCAAACTTAATTCGAAGAAATATACCCAAGTATATTGTGAATAAATCATCAATTTAAGGTTAGCACATAAAGAGATCTAAGAACGAAGGAGAAGGAAATGGACCAAAAACATCGTTGTGAACAAGATCCAAGGGACGAGTGGCTCTTAAGCTTTTCTTTTTGTCAAAGTTGTTTTCAGGCTACTTTCTAAGGGTACAACCTCACAAAGACCTCCTTAGAAAACTCGGGACGAAGTGTAACCCATTGACCATTTTTTTTTTTGACTCAATTGTTCTGCAGCTAGCGATAGTTTAGATGTCCAAAATGCTCATGCCATAGCTTACTAACCTCATTTACATGAGGAGCAAGGCAAAGGAAGGTATAGAATCGTGGGTGTAAAGTGGGAGAAGGTTTATAGAACCGTGAACGGTGATCTACCTTCCTCAAATGCCCACTCAGTAGGTATCACTGTTAAGCCTCACGAATAATCACCGAGTTGTAGACCAAATTCCACTGCATTCCTTCACCAAGGTGCAGTAATTTGGTAACCGATAGGAGATTGGTAGAGAGATCAGAACACTCTCAACGCTTGGTTAAATGTCCCTCATCCATCTCTACCCATCCACTAATCGAAACCGACACTATCATGTCATTACCCATCGTGATTTTGGGACATTCCACAAGGTTCACATGTTGAAAAATCAACATGTAAAGAACCCATGTGGCGCGAGGAACCAATCTATAATCCATGTCGATGAAGGAGAAACTTTGGCTACAAGGGCCTTTCCTTTCTTCTTATCATTTCTAACCTTTTAGCAGCGTAAGACTCAAATCCTTTCGAAGCACTTTGTTTTATGGATTGTGGAACACTTGGCTTTTAATTTTCTCAAGTAAATGAGATAAGTGATCAAATCTATGTTTCTTAAAATATTTTGCCTCGTCGTGACTTGGGTCTTTCTTGCAATAGAACACAAATACTTGCTTTTCTCGTGTGCTCTAGAAACAAGGAAGTTGAAGTGTTTGTGTCATTTTTAGGTTTTTGATCTTGGTTTCTTTCTTAGGTTGATCCTTAGTTTCTTTTCTTATTTTCGCATCTTTCCTCGCTAGTACTTTTTATACAAGGCATGTGACTTGGACTCTGCAGAGACCCCATTTGAAAATGAGTTTGTCTGTTCTCGAATGAGTTGAAACAAAAATAGTCAAAGGAGGGCATCATCCAAGTATCACGCCCAAAGCAGCTTTTTCCTCATGAGCGTAGAAAGCTACACAAAGATAGAATATTCGGGACCTAGCTTAGAGAGAATCGACAAAGATCAGCTTGAGAATCTTTCTTCTAATTGACATCATTTTAACAATAATCTAATGTGGACAAATTTTGAGAAGAAGGCTGATTTAACCTAGGTTTTCAAAGTCACTAGGATTTAACCCTAGTAGTTCATTTTCCAACTCATGCACTCATGTCATCTAGTTGTCCAAACATCGCATCCAACATTTTCCACGTTTGATGTAGGTGTTTCAAACACCTCAATGTGAAGAGAAAGTCAGAGAAATGAACATGCAAAGAAGACCTAAAGCTTCATCACTACGCTTTAACCACTTAGATTTTTCTAGGTTCGCTCATCTGGTTCGCCTTCCGCCTCCCATGGTGATGTGGTATAACCCTTTACCCCTTAGTTTCATTATTATTTTCGATCTCCATTCAAAAAAAGTTTGAACGCAGTAAGCAAACTAATTGAAAGTTCATCCATAGTGACAGAGAGAAAAGAAATGCAGTAAAAGAAACACAACCACCCGTGACAATAATAACCCCACTTCTTTCTATGACTTTATAGTTTAGGTGCATTCTGATTATAATCGGTCTCCAGTGTGTAGTTTAAAACACTTGTAACTCATCTCAGAATTAGCGTAATAACGCGCAAGAGAGGAGACTACAACAAGTCGTATCGTGGAGTGCAACAAAAAGAGGAGCACCGTAACAAGCACAAGCAAAAATAGAAGGAGATGAAATCCAACCCCGGTGGTGAGTGAGAAAAATCTCTACTGCCACATTTAAATAATCCCTTTCACATAATACTGTATGGGACGCTCTGCTACAAAAGTCCACATAAAAAAGGAATGGAACAAAGCTCAAAATAATGACTCTGAATTAAGAAACAAAGACACCCCTAGAATGTGGCATTTATAAAATTATCTCATTTAAAAACTAATGATCCCAATCATCAGAGTGCAAAAATTCAAATTGACTAAATAAGTGCTCAAAACCGAGCAACGAGTCAAAAGTTATAGTAAAACCACCCCCGTACTTTATGAGAAAAAGCCAATAAGCCTAAAAATAGCGGATTAAAAAGTTCTCTAAACACATGCAAAGGGTGTCGTATGTATGCTCTTTTGGAAATGGCATGGAATTTTAGATAGGTTTGTTTGTCAATTAAATGCGAGGGGGATTAAAGCCACCGCTAATCGCTGCATCTCACCTTCTTCGCTCTTTGACTCACCGAAGGTTAGGAAATACAATGCTTAGCCAACAAACCAATTTTTATAATTACAAAAAAATATAGTTTAAATACAGGTGAAATTAAATTAGATCTAATGTAATTAAATCTAATGAATGCTCTAATAAAGGATTTTAATTAAGCAAATCACTATAAAAGCACTTTTTGAAAAACATTTCTAAAACTTTTTAAGTTTTAGAAAGAATGCGTTTTTAAGAGAAGTTATTTAAATAAATATTTTTAAATAAATAATGATGGAAGGCGTTTTAGAAAAGTTTCTTTTAAAGTTGTAAAGAAATATTTTGTTGATTTAAAAAAAATCGTGAAGGCTGATTTAGAAAGCCTTGCTTGATTTTTTTTGTTTTAAAATAAAAAGCTTTTAAAAAAGAAAACATGTGCCAGTTTTTCTAAAAAATGCTACTGTGATTTTAGAGAAAAAGAAGGAAATGCTAACAAAATTACTAAAGGAAAAGGTGTATGGTAATGAAACCTTAGTGCCAAAAACAAGTAATTAATAATCGTGCAGTAGAGTGTAAAAACACAGAGAAGGTCCTTCAGTAGGTCATGAGAGTTTCCCGTGTCAGCTTCGAATTAATGAGTTGCTCAGAAAATGGGTGCCCTGAAGCGGAAAGATTCCAGAAGAAGAAAACGTAAGAGTTGTTTAATACTGCCCAGTCCACTCTAGAGTGGTGGGTGTTACGTCCAAATGCAAATTTACCTGCTCGCACAAAAAAAGGTGGAAGATTTAATTTAAAATGCCTAGGAATCCTAAAAATGCCATAACCCGTAAGACAAAAATGCCCGTATATCCGCAGTTAAGAATTACCCAAAAATCGGGCAAATGTGATTAAAAATGCCTGCACAGAAAGTAAAGGCACTGCTGGATTAAAAATGCCAAATAATCAAAAAAATGCCTAAACAATAAAAACGCCATGATAATACAAAAACACCTGAATAAATGCATAAAAACGCCTGTTGAATTTTAAGAAAATGTAGGCCACGGCGAGGTGAATGAATAATCCAAATGGCCGTAGAGGGAAAATGATCGTTAGGAGCAACTTCTTTCGAAAACACGGGCTATCAAGAACTCAAGGATCCTCGCAGAAACTACGCATAACATGCACAAGAAAAAAACACAAAAACTTTCTCGAGAAAGCTCACAGAGATATTAGCAAAGATATTTCCTAGAAAAGTGATCAAAAGACTTCAGATGCAGTAGTAAAATAATGAAACCAAGTAAGAGAGTAATAAGAATAAAAAAGCTAAATTGAGTGCACGTTTACCCGATCTCAGCTCTTTATACCATGAAAAGAGTTTACTGAGAATCGAATCTAAAACGAGGTCGCACTATGGAAGTAGTTGCACTCCAACGAATCGTGAAAGCTCCAAGCTGATAGCAAAGGAAAAAAATGACTGCAATGGAAGAACTTGCTCAATGTAAAACAAAGCTTGTTAAGAGGAAAGACCAAAGGAGTGTCTTGGCATGCTCATAAATGAATAGAAGGGATACATATATGGTGCTGAGTAACCCTAGTGCATGACATGAAACCCTAAACCTAACCCATGTGAGATGACCTCTCCAACATGAGAGGAGGACATATAGGATAACTCTCCACACTAACAGATATACTCCTACCTCATTAATATTTTTACTTGCTATATCCCCTCTATAACCATCAGGTATCCTCCTCTATAGCCCTATCAAATTTTTTTAGCACCTCGGGCTGTAATAGTTTCCTCATGAGTAATCCTCCTATGTATTATGACTAGACCACCTGTGTAGATCCTCAAGACACCGGATCTATAATTTTTTGATGAATGATGTTTTTCATTGGGTAATATCGGTTCTTATCTGCACTTAATCTTGGATGGATTATTATAAAAGCGCCGTAAGTACTAAATTTTGACTTGATGGGATCCATTCCTTATTCTGAGCATCGGTAATCTTCAAATTCTTTAAATGGCATCAATTATGATGTACAAGTGTGGTGTTAGTGCTTAATTGATCCATGTTGCGACATACATAAAAATTTTATGAGTAGTGGGTTACTTCCAGATGAAGTGGGCATGTGTCTTGATTGTGGACCATGGTCCCATAGTTCATATCATCCCACACCACGCCTTCTACAGTGATCCGCACAGTGGCAGTATCCATTTTTCAAGAGTGATGTCTTTACTTTTATAGGTATGGGAAATACAACTTAGTGAGTTATGACCCTCTCAGTACAACGTATTGTGAACCAAATATTGGGTCTTGAGGCAATTTTAGGAGGATAATTTGTTTTTAAACTGATCTTTTATGTGTATTTCTAGTTATAATGTTTACATAGCTAATTCTAGTTACACCTTCTCCAATTCTATTTTATGGTGTTAACTCTAAGACTTTCTATTGACATGGCTTGAGAGTCCTACCTTGTTTCTTTTTTAGTGTTTCAAATGTATCAAAAATATTTCACATCTAGTGATGCTCTCAAATATGGCAATAAGCCTCAAGATAAACCATTTAGTTCTTCATGCGTATATGTTAAAGGATCATCTAGCCTCCTTTTCTACATTTTTGAATCTATAATCAATACTTTACTTTAATCGCTTATCCTCTCGTTGTAGAATTATATCTCATCTTGCCCACACTTATGTTGATTCTTCTATTTAATGAAAATCTACCTTTTGTGCATTTTAGTTTGCGTATCTACTAAATTCAAGACTTTTTGCATGATGACGGTTGGTTTTCATTACCACTTCAATGTTTTATCTCTAATTATCACACAAAATCATATCATTTTTTATTACATCTCGTAATATTTTAAGATTCTCCTAGAATTCAATCTAAAAATGAATAGACGTTTCTTCTACTTCCTATATATTTGTCCATAATTGGTCGATTTTATCTTTAAGCCATTTTGGTATTGTTCTTTTGAAGTTTGAGTGTTTTGGGCTGTTTGGTGTTTTTTGTTCTCTCTTTCTTCTTTTGGTTACATTATATTTTGGTTGGATCATTTCTTCCTTTGATCTTTAACTTAATTATATGTTAAATATGATTCTTCGATTATAGCCTCAATCCTTTTAATACTTCTATATCTTTCTTGCTTTCTTCTTCCAGCTTGTTGTATCATCCTTCAAAATGTCTCCTATTTGTCAGTTTTCAAATGGTGTGTCAAGAAGAACATGTGATGAAATTTTTCTGAGGGGGCATGTCCTTGGGGATTATGTGGATGGCTTGTGGTATGCATCTTTTAGTGGTGTCTCTTTATAATTATATTCTTCCATAAATAACTCTCTTACCCTTAATATCTCTTAATCTATAACTTTGTTCTAAAACCTATGTATCTTTCCCTACATATTATTTTCTTATTCCCTCTCTATATCATATGTGTTCTTTTCTTCATCCATAACTATTTATTTTACTACACATCTCTTCCTATGTTCTCTTTTTCTTCGTGCTCCCTAGTTACACTTTCCTTTAATTTATCAAATTCTTCCTCTTTCACCTTTTTCTCATTATCATAATTTTAGCTTCATATTTACACTTTTCCCATTATTCCATTCCTATAATCCTCCATGTGTATGGTTCTATTCTATCCATCATTTCTTGTAATTATTTCATTAATCTTAGACTAGTGAGATAATGAGGATTGTATCGCTTATATCGTAGACTCTCCCATGGTGATTTTTATCTATTGGTAATCAATTTTCTATTGGTATCCATCTAATGCTATAAGGATAGCACGAAATTATTGTGTCTACCTCCTTTTTTGGGATATCCATAGGCTAGCCTTAACTTGAAGTGGGTTTTTATCTCTTGTACTACTTGTTGAGTTTAGTTAGTTTCTCTTTTCTTTCATTCGATTTATTCATTCGTCCCTCTCTCTTTCGTATTCTTTATTTTTCTACCTTCTTCTCTAATTATTACTTATTGTATAAATCCTACCTCTTTCTTCTAATCTCCTCATCATTCATTTAATCTATCTATGTTTTACTTTTAACTCTCCTAATCTCCTTTATCAATACATAATTTTTTTGTTTAATTTTTCTATTCTTGAAGTTCCCCTATTTCTTCCAATAGAATCATCACCTCAAAAAATTAATGATATCATATATTTGGATGGCCCTCTTCCTCACATCATCTCACAAAGAGAGCCTTTCCCTAAAGGAACTTATGTGTTCTTTTTAATCAATCCCTTTCTACCAGTGAAGGATGGGAATTAGAAATGGGACCTTTTTTAGAGTCTTCCTCTAGTTCCTTCATAGAAATCTTCTTTTTATGATCAAATCTGTCTAACCTTGTATTGCCAAAGTAATGAAAAAATATTCTATCCTTTTCAAAACAAAAATTCAAATGCACATGTCCATAGTTCATCCAAAATTCCAAGTTTCTCTAGTCTTTTTTTGCACTTAATGGGTTTGTTAATAATATGATCCGTGCCCACTCAGGCTTATTTTAGAAACTTTAAAGATCCATGCCTATGGTAAAGGTGGGAAACTTGACAAAATTTCCTCTCCAAAATCTCCAAAGAACATACTTTCTAACATGGTAAGGTTCTCTAATCTTGTGCTTCTTTCCAAATAAATATATTAATATGGGCTTCCCACAAATCTTCATTCTCAATTAATACAGTTTCCAATATTTTTGTGGTGTTATATTTCTAAACATCTATTTGACAAAAGAACTTGCCTAGATAAAAATGTTGAGCTTAAGCCTCAACATTATTGTGAGGGTTAAGTAATTATTTTATACCATAAGGGATATGTTTGATATCAAATATTAACAATAAATCATAGCATTTATCAAAGTAATAACATAAAAAAATTCAATATTGGCATAAAATATTGTCTTTATATTAACTTCTCAAATTATATTACAACTCGTAATTTAGTCTCTCTTTCTCACACACACTCTCCTAATCCAACATCTCACATCTATTCTTCACTCATCTTTTATATCTTTCATATAGAATATATCACACATGGTTCTATTTTTCCTATTACAATTAATTACAAATCAGCTTCATTCTCCATGAGTTACCCAATAAATACTTCCTTTTTGGTGACTTATGTTTCCTTAGGTTCCTGTATTTTTAATTGTTGCACAACTTTCCCTTCGTTTACGGAATTTCCAATCTTTATGTTTGGATTTTAGTGTTAAGGTTCTCAATGATCTATGAATTCTTCGATGTCTTTATTTGATCCCAAAGATCCAAGGATTCCTCCAAATGTTCATGGCCCTTCCTTTCTCCATGGCTTCTTCTAGTGGTTGGCATATGTTTTAGTGTCTTGCATTTTTTTTCCACATTGTGGCGTTTCTTGGCATCTTCCCTTAATGTAGAACTTAAAGTATAATTTGATGAATAACCATGTCAAAAAAAATATATCATTAGGTCTTAGCTTTATTGATGTTATTTCTAGGTTGAGTGATGTTATTTCTAATCATATTCATATTACTTCGAATCCAACTCATGTGTGTTTTACAAAAACATTCGTGATTTCTAATGACATCAATTATTATTCTCCTATTTATGTAAATATAGATGGTGCCTACAAAATACAAAACAATAAAAATGTAAATGATTTTTCTACATTTACACAAAATGTTGTGAATACAATTAATGTTAAAATTTATAATGCACATGTTCTACTTTTCTAAGATCGATAGAGTCGGAGCGCATTTAGATATTACATTAGATTACATCCTCACACTGGCTGATGTAATCATAGATGTGGGTAAAATTGAAGTAGTAAAAGATAGATGAGAAAACAAACATGAGGAGGCACATAATGAAGGTTTTATTGCTCCTTATTTACCTTCTAGAGAATCACATTCTAAATTATGTATTTATATGGATGCAACCATTTCTCATAATTGAGATTATAAAAACTATAACACATAATAGATAATAAACTTTCTATATGGTATATCACTCATAGAAAAATGAATCTTTTATAACAAAAAGCTAGAAAAAGACAAACGACTTACCTTTATAGCATACAATGGATTCCAAGGTAAAAGATAATTTTTGTGTCATCATGTCTTACATGTGTAAACAAGTGCATTGTAATTTTAGTTTGAGGTGGGCATATTTTATAGGTTTACAAAATCATAACACATATGACTATATAGGGTTACAATCCATAACTCTGTCTGGCATCTCTAATGGCACACCCATTGCATCTATATCTACCCTCAAATCATATTTGTCAATTTATGTCACATAAGTGCCACATCGGCACTTCAAAAATGGGTTTCAGGAATTTTTTTTTAATATGGGTTTTGTAGCTACTGTTCCATAGTATATAAATTGCTTTCCAATCTAAACATTAATTTTATATTTTTAACAAGTTTTCAATGACATAGGTGCTATTTTTCATTTTACTCTAATTTTTAAACACACAATTAAAATTATAAATATATATCTTTAAATTTCAAAAATATCCGATGCTATAAAAATTGAGTTTGACACAAAAATATATTATTTTCTAAATATACTAATTCCAATTTTAAAATATTGCGTCTATGAAAAAATAGTGAATTAAGTATAAAATTTTGTTTAAATAATTTTTTTAAATCATATTTTTATCGAAAAATAATATAAAATATATTTTAAAGCTATAATATTGAAAATATAACGTCTTCAAAAAATATTGTTTTAATAATTATATCTCATTATCATACTTGTGTGTGCAAATTTATCACCCAATGTGCTAGTTTGCCACAATATACTAGTATGTAACACGAAAAACAAATATATATATATATATATATATATATATATAAATTTAATTTTTGTTTTTAATAACATATAATAGTATTCTACACTCAAAATCATTTGTTTTATATGTTCACACTCTTATAAAATTTTAAACTGATGTATCACTTATCATCACTCAAAACTTTCAGCAAAATCTCGCTTTTGAGAAAATGCATGTCACTTCTCTCTATATAAGAGCAAATCACATGTTTGTGCACTCACCCATATAGAGAATCAAAAGAAAAATAAGTGTATACTTTAAATGCACCAAGAAAATAGGGGAAAATGCTTAGTGGCACCCTATGAGGTGAACATTATAGACTAGAGATGACATCTCACACAATAGATGAGGACCTCCAAAATATACATGGATAATAGGTAGACATTGTAAATGTTCTAGTAGTTTGGAATCATATAGAACATGGTTCATAGTGGTCATCATATGTATATATATAGGGATCCTCCCCCATCTATATATATTTTCCTCGATCTTCTCCCCCGATTATATATGATAAAATGATATCCCCATTATTACACGTGTGATATATTTCTCTTTGAATCGATTACATAAATCCAATCAACTATTATCTCCCACCCTATCCCCTCTCTCGTTGGCTCATGCATACATAAATGTAAATGTTTATATCCCATCGAAAGATCATTCTATATAAAGAGACTAACCCAGCTGCTATACAGAGAGTAGTCCTCATATCTATATAGCAGTATTGCACCGACCTCTACTAAACTATATAGTCGTGGCTACCCTATAAAAGCAGGGTAGGGCCATTACCTTTTCCACTACCATGATTTTCATTTCTTCACATGATGCATCTGGATGAACATCAATCATTTCCTAGATACATTGCAATCCTACATGTATTTCACCATCACCTTAAAACTATTTGATGTTGCATCCTTGATTTTGATCGTTGTGTGATCACTAGAAGAACCCCTATTATAAAATAATGCTCAACATAATCAACCACATGTTTCCTATGGTGGTGGTGCTCACTAGAACACAAAACACACACACACACACACACACACACACACACACACACACACACACACACACACACACACACACACACACACACACACACACACACACACACACACACACACACACACACACACACACACACACACACACACACACACACACACACTTTTTATTACCACTGGGTACAACCTTAAAATAGGGATTAAAAATATTATATCTTTCTTGTATGTTCCTTTTCGGGATTATTAAGGTCTAGGCTTTAGCATTTTTTGTTATAATTTCTTACCCACCACCAAATAATAAGAAAGGGCATATTATTTTTCTCATATATGTGTTCATCATATAATGAATTGTCTTCCCAGCTAGTGTAGATAAAATAGAAAGGATGAGGATGACTAATGATGGACCTTCCTCTACCTCTATACCATGGAAATATGGCCATACATGCATGCTTTCCTTTTTGTAAAAACATTTATCCATCTAAATACATTAAAGAGCTACTTTATTAGAAGTACATTGGACTCATATGGGGGTGAATCAGTCCTAAAACAATTGTTACTCTGATTTCCAAACCATACATTCATCAATTATATTTTCCATTCAACATTCATAACCATGTGTGCTTATTAAGATATACAACATCAATCACAAGAGCATGAAACAAAGTACACAACACAAGAACACCATATGTAAGTGGGAAACCCTCATGGGAATAAAACTCAATGAAACTATGCTTATATTACACAAAGCAAAGAGATTTAGTAAAGCACCAACCTAACAAGGAGCACTAACCCCTAGTTTAGTAGAGCACCAACCATACAAGGAGCACTTTCAACCGAAACCCCTAATTTAGTGAAGCACCCACTCCACAAGGAGACTACAAACCCATAGATGAACAATACCCAAATCATACAACCAAGATGTTTGGTCTTTGATTTTTTTTCTACCACAATTGATGGAGATCTCTAATTCAGCTCACAAACCTTCTTAAACTCAAACCCTAGGTCTTCAATCTTGCACAATTTTCTTCTTTCTCAACTTTTATTTTCTCTAAAAACTTGCACACATTCTGATCTCAATCATTACTCAACCTTTCATGCTATTCGCCAGCCTTTCAAATCATTCCTTCAAACCTATAAAACAATTTGTTTTGGATCACACTTTTCCCTCCAAGAGCACTAGCCCACAAATGGACTCAAAACACTAGCTTTATATGTTTTTATTAATCCAAACATGAGAGGGGTTGATCCTCATGATATTTTTAACCCATAAAACATTAAAAATTTATAATAAACTTATTACAATAGTCACATATGACCCATATAGGTCAGCCATGTCAAAACCTTCATCCATGCACCAACAAGCCTAAAAAAACTGTACCAGCACTGAATGAGAAAAATTCACGCATTCCAAAAATCATGCTTATTCAAGCTCCCATATTCACCAAACATGATTAATATATCATTTAAACATCATCCATGGTCACAATTTACTTTTAACAATCATATTATTTCATTTAATGGGCTCACTGGCTCATTACCTTCACAAAAACATCTTTCCATTTGGGACCAAGATCACTCAATATGAAATAAACTATGGCATGTGAAAATATATGGAAATAAAAAGACCTTTAAAACACATATAATAAATTTATAGCTCATGAAACACCTAATGGTTCAAACCAGACATCATTTTTTCACCAAAACAAGCTACCCAAAAGCCAGCTTTTCAAACTCATCTAGTTTACACCTTTATGTCAGAATCTCAAGTCCTCAAATTCCTTAAATAGATTAAAAATTCACCAATATTCACTTTTCAGGTTATAGAAAGCATCAACTCAACCATTTTATGATTCAAATCTACTCAATCTTTCAAAGACGAACAACCATATCCTAAAAATGCAAGCTAAACTTCTTCACAAAATGAGATGAATGGCCAACCAAAGCACCTCATAATGAAATAAGCTATACCTTACCATAAATATATCTAAATCCTATTTCCATAAAATATTGTAACTCCTTCCAAATACAATTGTAAGGCCTTCAACCAAGCCAATCTCTGCAAACTTCTTGTTATGCCTTCTTGGACTCAAGAATTGGCTATGAGCCAACATGAACTCCATCAAAAACACACTTCCAAACTCATAAAAATAATTTAACTCATATATAAATTATTTTTATTCACTTTGAAACCTTAAAAATATTTAAGAAATCAGAATCAACATCTTACCTCATGTAGCCCTTAGCACTTCTCGCTAAACAAGCATCCCCAAAGTTGACCTGCAAAGAACATGTCATAATTTCTTCATACCATGTCCAAAAATCAAGTTTGATACACCATTATAAATTTTTATAAACCATATTCACAACAAAACTTGAATGGATTCCTAACTCCCATGTATCTCCTACAATCTCAATTTTACTTCAAGTTGCAAGCACGTAACTCCCAAAATTCAAATTTCCTAAATAGGGTACACTTTGTAATTTTTCAGAATAACCATGACTGTAAACATTTAGGAACATCTATAACAAATATTTTTCTAACATAAATCCAAGTTTATTCATCACCTTCTTTGACAAAATCTCCTTAAACTAGAACTCTTTAAAACAAGCCAATTTAGGTGGAGCCCACATACTGTCACTAACTCTATCTTACCTTTATGGAAATATAGAAGAGTCATATACAATATAAATTCATACATTTTCATAATAAATCAAAACATTCTCACTATACCTCATCTTCTTCGCAAGCATCTCTAGCTGGGTTTAAGAGGGTTTCAAACCACTTTAGCTTCTTAATGATCATTCATAAAAATGTGAGGATAAAAATACCTCATTATTTTTGGAAAGCTTCATAACTTACCTAAGAATATATTTTAAATATATCAGGTCCCCATGAAAATAATACAGCTCACAATGAGCATCAAGGTCCAACTTTGCTTGAAAAACACACTATTACTTACCAAGTTTTGCCAAAACTTGCATAACATCAAATTCCTTCATTAGAATGACCTGAAATTTGTTATAAATCATCATGAAAACCTTATATAACTTTCCATTATCACCAAATATCCCAAATATTCTTGAAACTCTCCAGCCCAATCTCATTTACATGTGTGAAACTTTTATTTCTCACTTGTTGTTGTTCCCAACGACCTTATAAAAGCACCAAGCCTCTAAATACAGACCTAAGACTCACCATACATGCCCTATATACCATCACTATGATTCTACCATGCTTGGAAAAGGCTAATTTTTCCAAAACTCACATATCTACCTCATTCTGCATGCTTTAGGGCTAGAAACAAGCCTGAAATGACATGACACAATCCGTCGACAACACATGGACTCGACTAGCATGATGACTTAATGAAAACTAGATAACACATGTAACACACCTAATATACCATATATGACATCATTAAAACCTTCAATCATCTCTAGATATCTCAAACATTGAATTTACTAGCTCAACTATGCACAAGACACACTATAGACCTTCACCAAACTTGACACAACCACTCAATCTTCATGCTTGAAATTTTTACAACATCGTATGGAGACTCATACTACATCATGAAACCATTTTCCATTAATGGGTTTTACATAAATAAAAACACTAACACATAATGACCAATATACTTGAGGGCATGAATAATGATATAATGTCAAGTCACTTGCCGAAATTTTCATCAATGTATATAATACTCAACGAAAAAATTCAATAGCAAAATGATTTGGAGGATATTATGAGTGCAGACGATCCCTAAATCTACCTAATCCATTTTATAACTGAGATCATCTTGAGAACTTTTTGACAATTTTAAGAACTCGAAAAAAAGCCTATATGAGCAAGTTATGGTCCGCTGAAATTTTCGGCCAATAGGAAAAATTTGGGGACTGCACGTAGGTTTGCTGATGTGGATGAATGACACTCGTGTATGGCATAGTTGATATGAAGAGAAAAAGATTGTATTTTGGATTTTGGTCTTTGACACTCGATTACGAAATGGTTGGCCCTGTTATTTTTGGTCAGGGGCCCTCACCAGTGTTCGACACTCTTTTTTTAGAGTGGTAGCTTGGCCTTCGATTCATATTGCCATTGTTACAGTGTAATTGTATGTATATGCAACTTTTGTGTGTATAACCCCTACATGTGGGATATTATTATAGGGTACTATAGTGTATTGTAATATAGTGAGTTGATGATTAAGTTCAGCAATGTATATGTTGGTATGCAAATTTAATCTCCTTCAAAGGCCGAGCAACATCATGGACTCGGCAGGATGCTAAGAGGCGAGATAGATGATCATGTATGTCATTTTGTAGAATGGGGAAGTATTCTATATGACTTTTCAGCACTCAAAGCTTTGAGAGTGGGTAGCACCTTCGCAGAGGATTTGATCTATCCTCACTATTTTAGGTTCAGTTTCTCTAATCAAGGTAAGAGAACCCTTTCAGCATGTTTTTATGGAGGAGATAGATATATCCTTCCTAATGAGGTTGTTAAGAGACCTTGGAGAAAATATGATCAATGCAACAAAATCTAACTCTCACAAGTTGTCACTCTCGATAAAGGTGGAGATATTCTCTAGGCAAGGTTCAGCTACTAAAGACATTTGGAATCCCGATCGCTTCTACATGTTTTAGTAGTAAAGTTTATGCATTTGTATACAAAAATGACAAATAGGGGTAGTATGGGTGAGATTGGTTGTTTTTAAATAAATTTTGGTGGGAGGTGAGGCATAATGAACTTGATTTGCCAAATCTCTGAGAACTCTTATAATCATGGAAAGTCTAGACAATATAATACTTTAGAATAGCTAAAATGTTCCTTTAACCAAAATATGTGCTTCAATGGAGGCCCAGATTAGCACTTTTTCATACAATCTATGAGATTCTAACACAAAGGCTCGAGTTAGAGACCCAATAAAACATCAAAACCTAAGATCAATCACGCCTGAGGTACACCCAGAGGCTTACAAACAATCTTTGTCAACAAATGAAAGAAAATTGATTTTAAATCATTTATTTCAGCCCTAGATGAAATATCTTTTAAGAAAAAAATTACAGATGCCACTAAACTGTCAAAAGGATTGAGACTTGTGTGATTAAGATAGATTTTGATATAAGATTGTGACAAGAAAAAGAAAAACTATTTCAGACATTCAAAAATGAAACAAACACATTTTGCTCGGGTCAACACGAGAATAACTCGAGTTTGATTAAATTTATCAATAGGGAAAGTTTCTGTAGAACAATCATAGAGCTTATCAATGGTCAGACACTCGCAACCACCTTGAAACCATCCAACTTAATACAAAATAGATATACATGCTTCTCGATGGCTTCTCAAAAGACAAAGCTTTGTCAAATTTTCCTCCTGAAATTTTCTTCGACCTCTAACACTCCAACCATTTGCATGAAAAATTTGTGTCATTTATAAAATTTACAACAGAGCCCCTTCTTCCCCAAAAGATAAAAACATTTAATGTACGAAAGGTTTCACCATGATCTTGATCATGATTCCCGAATAAGATCTATAAACGTTGTCGTTCTCATGGCACGATCTCTTTGAAAATCTCAAGCATTCAACTCCTTCATCTGGTAGAACACTCCTCCTTCAACTTGCCAACCACTTCCACCCCTAATCTGTCAAATCTGGTTCCTTGCATGCTCGGAGAAGAAAAATGGAAAATCAGATCGAGCCTGATAGTTAGACCATTTTAATGGCGAAAGATGTCTCCAAATCTCTCCCACCAAACTTAGATATCAAAATTAACTCCCCTCTCTATTTGGCGTGTAGGAAATACCAAGAAATCATGAAGACTCACACTTCCAAGCATGTTTCAGTAAAAATGGGGGGAAAATCAGATTTAGACTCACAATTGTTATTGATCTTTACTTTGAATTTGGGTCGTCCATGTGGAAGATTCAACTTTAAAACAGGCTCGGGGTTTCCTTTGACTTTTTACAACTTTTTGGAAAAATGGAAAAAAAAAAAATCCATTGTTCTCCACACCTCCACCATTAGCTTTACCACGTGTGCTCCTGCGGGGTCAAAGTGAGACATTTTTCCTGCCTCTTAAATTTGCTCCAATCAAAGCCTGGCGGGGCCATTTTGGCCAAATTTTCCTTTTTACCAAAAATCAAAAAGTGATAAGTTAAAGCATTTTCTTGTCATCCCCAGACCAACCAAAAGAAGCCACGTGACCACCAAACACTGAGGAATAATTTTGATAGGAAAAAGACACCCGTCAAAATACAAAAAATCACCATTCATTCCCAGAACCTATTTTTTTGCTAAGGATGAAAATTTCTTTTGAAAAAAAAAAGTGAATCATGGTTCTAAGCATATTTTCAACCATGGATTTGGATTTTCAAATGCATACAAATATAGATTAACCATTCTCGAGCTTCCACTTGAGGAAAAATAGGAAAACGGCAAAGCCCACAAACTTTGAAGAAATTGGGGCAAAAACAAGGTGACTCAAATACTTCTTCAAGAAGGGACATGACAATGGATTTTTCAAACAACTCAAAGAATCTCAAATGGAAATAAAATATTTCAAAAAAACCACATCAAGAGACAGAAAATTTCGCAATACGGAGATCAAAGGAAAATAATGGCAAATGGGAGAGACAAATCGAGCACCAACATCGGCTCGACTTCGGGGATGGGCACTCCACTCGTGAGTGCCACAAGAAAAACAATAGATCAAGTACCAAAATATCCATTTGCAAAGGATTCCTCTTGCGAAGAAACATAGCCATCTCTCAAAACAAACAGAGAAACCTAGCAAAATAGGTCACCAAGGACCAAAGCTAGTGAAAACACAAAAGACAAGAAATAAACAACAAACTATACACTGTATCTGAATGATGTTCAACTTGATTCTGGGAATCAATCCAAGAAAAAAATTTCAAGCATCTACCATCCTAGATATGACCATGCCAAGAGGTTCGATATGTTTTCATCAACTAGAAATATACCTCTTTTCTTCTCTCGTTCAGGTTTGTAAACCATCCATGTTCTCTAAATCTCCTCTATTATGTTTAAGTCAAATTCTTTAACATTTTTCAAGGCTGAATTGTAGACAAAATTCCTAGAAAAAATAGCATACTTAGGAGCTCTATTTTCAACACTTTCATCCTCCCTGAAATCCACAAAACTCACAAAGTTGTTAGGATCAGCATCTGCGTGGAAAACTTCATAAGATGCATTGCTTGGGTCTTCAATCAATTACAGAATCTTCTTCTCTCCATATAACTTGACAAGGCTGCCCTCAATTGGAATGGTAGCATAGGACATGTCCATTTGGACACTCCCACCAACACTTGCAGCCCATTTTCTAGATAATAGCATGCCCCACTTGGCTAGAGTCAACAATGACAACATCAAGTTTTAAATTTCTGCCTAGATAGGCTGCAAGTTGTACCACCAAACCCTTCACACATCCCACCACTGGAACCTCTCTGGAATCCATAGTAGTACACTTCCCATATGCTGTTGTTACTTTGATACCTAGCTCATTCATGACCTCAAGAGGCATGACATTACATGAAGCTCTAGAATCAAACATATAATTATGTAACAGTCATTGTCTTTGATAACCAGGAAATGAAAAATGGATCCACATTCAGCTAGGGATTTAACTAAAAAGAAGTTCCTAAATAAACCTCTGGTGGTTCCCCAACTCTTCCAACACTTGTGGATTTTCCAACACTACAACAAGAAGGGAATCCCAACCTCGTTTACATCTTTGTCTGTGTGATCTCTTCCTCAATCCTAAGTATTTAAAATCCTCTTCTTGTGCTCGTGGGATCCTAAGAAGCTCAACAATCGGGACAAGAATTTTGATTTGACTCAAAACTTGGGCAATGTCATATGGAACAAATTTGGGTAAAGTAGCACTAGGAGAAATATTGGCAAATTGATCGATGGAATGGGATTCTTTTCGGTTTGGGCATAGGGAGGAACACAGTTTTCTTTGGGAAACAAGCTCTCTACGAGATGCATTTTTCGTTGGAGTTTATTTGGTAAGAATTGAAAATTTTGACTTGGCTAGTGGCCCCTGGCATATTTACTTATGGTATTGTGCTCCTTTTCTTGGGCAACTACAACATTCATTAATAGTTGTGTATCTTCTTCTAAAGAACTCCTCCATCATACTTTTCAATCATTAATGCCCTCAAGTATTCAAAATCATTTGTAAGAAATTCAAAAGCTTGTATAGTGTCTACTTATAAAGTATGAGAAGGAGGAAGAAGAGGTACCTAGTGGATGCAATCCCAAAAAAGCAGAAATTTCTAGCACTTATTACCTTAGTTGAAGTTGCTTCCTTGAAAAACTTGGGGATCTCCATCATGCAGGGCATCATCATCATTATGATCATCGCTTCTTCTTCTTCCCCGCTGATCTTCCTCACATGGAGCATGGGGTATGAAACATCTATCACACCAATCAATGACATTTGTGTCCTCCACAATAGCAACTCACAGCCAAAGGATTAGGTACCATTACATTATCCTCGGCATGGGGGATTTGCTTTATTTCCAAATCCAATAGGTCCTTGCCTCTATTATCGATCTTTGGTTATTTGTGAACTGTATTGGCCTTCTTTGCTTGTGTTGACCTTGTGAGCTCTACCCAATTCCTTTCTCATCTAGGGCTAGTTTTTATGGAAATTTCTTGGACAACCCTCTTGAGACACTAAAATTAGGTCACACTCCCCTTTGGTCCTTCGACAAATAAATACCTCCATCACATTCACCTAACCATGGCCCCTTCACTTACTAATATTAATTTAATTAATTTAATTAAATTAATTCGTTAGCCTCACAATATTTATTATTTAAATCTCCTAATTTAAATAATGCCCACACTTACACCTCACCTAGACACCTCACCAAGCCAACTCACCCTAATACCTATTCTTAGTAAGTTACCATAACTAATTAAGACTTACCCAAACCCTAAAAATCAATGCCTACATTCCCTCTAACCACATTCCCGCATGCTTACAAGAAGATTCTATCCTAATCCATGGGTTAACAACATGAGATCCTAGGAAATCAAGGGGATCTGCCTAGTTTAGCAAACCTAGAAAATCCCACCTTGACCGATGCTAGCTACCCATAACCATCGCCGGTTAAGCCGGAACCATCATCAGTCACCTTTTAATCCCCAAAACAACCTTATTTTGGAGGTTGGCAAAAACCTTGGCAAACATTGGTAGATTCCTAAGAGATATCACATCTTTTGAGAACAAGTTTCCATGAGAACATGCATGCAAGGAAGGAGATCAAGCATTTTCTCTTGCATAGGCATCCAACACTCACCCCAGCACAGATTTGATCCAACCAAGAAAAAGGAATGCACATGCAGCCCATGCAAGAGCTTTCAACATTTGGTGATCCTCAATAGCATTCAACCTCTTACTAGCACCTTCATCCATCACTCACAAGCACCCAAAACCAGATTTCAAGTAAGTAGAACAGTTTACTCCTTTGGTTCATTCATTTCATCATTATATTGTCATCCTTTGTTCTCTTAGCCACCCATTGACCTCCTTTAATACTCACTCCTCCACATTCCTATTAAAACCCGCCAAACCCCATCCAAATGGCCTAATACCTCATTACGCTAACCAAGTCCTTTGTGCAATCACAAGGGAGACCCAAAGCTCATTTTGTGGCATTCCCAGTTTTCCATAAGAACCGCACCGGTTCCCCAACCGGCGTTGGTCACCCTTAACCAGCATCGGTCTCTGTATTTACCAATAGATCCTAGAACAGTGACCTACCCACCTATTCTCACATCACCCTTAATCACCTGTGACCTACCTGAGACCTCTCATCGGACACACGAGGAACCGAACTAACTACTTGACCTTCAGATCTTATTTTAACCTAGCCTATTAGATTAGATCTTTCTTATTGTGTTTTTAATGAGATACCTAAATCATTTTAATTACAATAGAATTTACTTCATTACCAGCATTAAACTATTTTAAATAGTGGATTGACAACCGTCAAGAAGTATCACACTTCCCGGATCTAGCTACACGCTAGCGGTTCTCTACACATATTTTTTTAACTCTTTCTAGTGCTCTTGTGTTCCATTTCGGTAGTTCCTCCTAGCAAAAGGAAGATCTCACGATTAGCTATGGATTTAGAATTCATACATGCACAACAACCCAACAACTATTATTTTAACATGTATTCCTCCTCGCGCCCATTACCCTATTTGTTTCAGTCAATATTCAATGAAACATCTAAGAATCAATGAAACATTTTAGCATGCCTTGTGGAACCCATTCGGGGTTCCTTGCATTTTATTCATTCCTAGGAAAAATTTTGTGTTTTTTTCCCTTCTAAAAGAATACACATTAAGTTTCTTCCTTGGTAACCCTCTCTTTCTTTATATTTTCTCGAAAAGAAACCTTTCTTTTAGTGTACTTAAAAGAATCATTTCTTCTTGTTTTCTATATTTTAGTGAGAAATCATCCCTCTTCCTCTTCATCAATTTGTGTCATCGAACTTCACATTTTGATTTGGGCTTAAAATAAGTGCATTGAATTCTGATTTATCACATTAGCTCACATTACTTGAGCAACCTATATGTTGGAAGTCATTCCTCACCGATGGTTTATAAACAAATCGTAGAAAGAACATCACTCTCTCTCGAGTCTTTCCACATTGTACAAAATCAAAACAAATACATATTCTTAAACAACATCTTTCTGAGGGAACGTCCTATCAATGATTGCACTTATCTAAGGATTGGCAAGTACTCCCCATCGGATCGCTTGTATGTCGAGTCATACTTTAGAGTGAAATCCACCCCTTCCATAACATACCCAAAACCTCACCTTTTATATCTCCTTTTTCTATGAATCCATCCTCACCAAAAAACTCTATTTTACATTTCATGAGTCAATCCTTAAATAGCATAAGATAAACAAAAATAATAGAAATGGCACTCTTACGATCACATTTTTCTTAGTGTTTCTACTTGGCTTGCGTTTTGAGGTGAGAGGTCACATTCTTCATTCTTCTTGTTTATCCTTGCATGATCCTCATCATAGTTGGTGTATTAAACGCTTCATCCGAGTGTGCCTAGACCATATTCTCATCATTCTCGAAATTCTAGGTCTCGATTCCACATCAGATTTTAATTCACAACAATTTTTCTTTCATCATCTGTTTCAATTTCACAATGACCATTAGTCATTCAAGTGATCATCATCGATTACTCACGACCATCGTCAGTTATACCCAACCGACATCGGTTCACTGTCATTTTGGTTAACCTACCAAAAGGAAATTAATTCACCTTCTTCAACTAGTCGAGTCCTTGCCACTATTATCATTCCCATTGACCTTGTAAAACTCATCAGGTTTGGCATACCTATCGATTTGACCTTACACCTTGTTTTTGACTCACTTGTCCATTTCCGATAGTGGCCACTTTCTGCTGATTACTGTGACCGGCATCAGTTTACCCTAACCGGAGTTAGTTACCCTGTGTCACTTTCTAGCCAACATTTCGTACCTATTACACTATTTACCACTTGTTTCACCTGTTCCTACTTATTTTCTATGTCATTTACATAGAAGTGGCCTAACCTAATCAGTATTGGTTCACATGGTGCTGACCTAAAGACAAGCAAGTGCACTCGTATTCCACGTAAGTTGTCAACCTCTCCCACCTAGTCCTTCACCACCTTCCATTTTATCACCCACCATGGATCCTATCCAACCTATCACTATCGCTACTGTCGAGAGATGAGGAATTCACACACGAATCCTTGACCAAAACCTGTCATTGCCTTACATTTTTATCTTTCCCACTCGTCCACATGAGATGCCTCGGGTTAGGTTTTATACGGCATGCCCATATCTATCCCCCACTCTTGCTCCCACTCTTGTGTCGGCCTCACTGCTCCGTGTTTCCCACATCTACCTTAACCCCATTCATTTTGCAGCTAGGGCCTATACCCAAGATGACTACATCTACTACATCAGTTGCACTCCACCACATCCACCATTCCTTTGACAACCACCCGAACACAACCTCATATGCCCCTAATGTCTTGTATATACCCGTAGCTACACACCACCTCCAATGTCGGTGACCTCTACACCTTTTCAAAACATTATCCTTTCTATCCCACAATCATTAGCCCCCATTACCACTAGGGTTACCCACAACCCTTCCACCTTCATATACATACTATCGGTAGCCTCTGTTTCATCTATTATTCACTCTGGGTACGTACCCCTATTTTACTACCTCCTTCTCAATCTACCTACACGGCAGCACCATATACTGGAATTTCACCCCTGTTACATGCCCAACACCAACCCTCTTATGCTACAAGAGGCACCCAATCATCGCAACCTACCAATGACCTAATCAAATTGATGATGGATAAGATGCAGACATTAGAGGCATCGGTTTCTAGCTCCCATGCATACTCTCACCTATGACGAAATTTGTAATGAGCCCATCCACCCATCCATTCCTATCCATCCATATCCCATGCATTGGGAGATGCCTAAATTCAACCACTTCAAACACGGGTGCTACTGGGTGCTACCTAATCGCCCATGATGATGCTTTGCTCTTAAGGACCTTTCCCATGTCTCTGACTAGACCTACATTAGATTGGTATAGTGGGTTACCTAGACACTCTATATTTTCATTTAATCAAGTAGCCCAAGCCTTCTTAGATCAATTCTCCATCAATATCATCAAGAAGGTTACCATGACTGACCTATACTCCATGCATCAGTATGATGACAAATCTATCGTAGATTTATCACTCGCTGGCATAGTTTGATCAATCAACTCACCTTCCAACTGCCATAAATAGAACTCATCAAGCTCTTCACACGGGATTTTGTTAGACATATCTCACTGACCCTATAGGTTCAAACTTTCTGAACATTTGATGAAGTATTCACCATGGCATGAAAGTTAGAGATTCGGGCCATCGAAGAGAAGAAAATCCAATTACGCAGAAGAATTCGGCATTCAAGTCTAATGATACCTCTTCTTCTTCCAAACCATAGAAAAATTATTCAAAGGCCAAGTGCACCACTAACACGGTGGTACTCAAGGCCACCTGACTCATCCGTCAAATCAGGCTACCCCTTCATCTAATCTCTCACCCATCCAGACTTTTCAATTCAGGATGAGAACAATGGAAATACACCCCAATTAGCTGAGCCTTACTCTTACGTCTTAGAAAATCTTATCAAAGTTGGGGCCATCACCCTTCCACCTATAAAACCACACACTATTTTTGACCCATTCGCCCCCATGCCCGCATGGAATAAAGAACGTGAATTTTGTAACTTTCATCAAGTAAAGGGTCATAGTGATAATTTAATAACTTTCAAAAATATTATCCAAGAAATTCTTGAGAAAGGCAAGTTAACTGTGGATAATCCTAACTCACCCGCCAATCAAAACCTGCATATCTTCAAGAAACCCTTTCCCAATCATGCACTTTCATCTAATAAAACCAGTGAGACCTCAACTCATGATAGCCATACTTGCACAGGTCCATGCTATTTTTAATGATGCACTTGTTGCTTCCCAATTACCCCATATTCCTTCCATAGAGGAGATCCTAGCTCAAAATCCTCCTTCTAAATTAAACCTACCTCACCTATTCCTCCACCCACGAGGAACACATTTCACCTCTGCCTCACCTATAGAGGATCATTCCGCTAATATCGAGACCATTTCACCTTTGGCTTCTCCACCTAGAGAACCGACACCCACAGTACTTCTTCACTCCATGGAGGATACTTGTTTACCTCCTCCACCCACAAAGGAGCACCCATCATCTCCTCCACCTATCACAAATCCAATGTAGAACACCTATAGAGATAACTTTTCCTTTAGGTGAGCATTCTCCCTTAGCTACCTAAGATCCTGGTAGACCTACTTTCGGCTCTCTTACCCATAGAAGGCTAAAGCTAACGAATTTCCCATCTCTAAGACACATTTTATGAGAATAGCCATTGGGTCCTCATCAACATCACCTACAGATGTGTCGTTCTCACATTTGGCCAATCGCCTAGATTATGTGGACAGAGCCTTATTGTGGGGGCATCTTCTGCTTCCTATTTCAACACAAATGTAGATGTCACTTGCTGATACTTCCACTATCTACCCAAAAATATTTCAACCAATCAAACCGAACACAACCACCACTATCACAACTTCTTCCACAACACCCATCATACCTCAACACATACCCTTACCCATAACCCAACCTACATCTAAATCCAAACCCACACATACATCATCTTCCTCGACTAAACCTATCACTACCTTAGGGGTCACCCCAACTGCTAGCCTTACTCATCCACCTATCAAACTAGATTTAGCTACATCCTCCAACGTCAACACCACACCTACCCCAACACCCAAACAGAAGAACCAAACCCATAGAAATCATACCCTAGCTACGCCTAATCACACTGCACTGTCCCCATCCTTTTCTTAGGACCTCGCTTCCCAAAGCACAATAAAGAAATGTCCACCCATAAATAAACCAAAAACACAATATCCTACTCCTTCCTCACAAACCTCTAATCTACCCAAGCACCCGACATGACTTACACCTACACTGCAAGCATCTTTACCACCCATACCTCCAATACCCTTAGCAACTTCTTCATTACCCACTACACTTCAATCTCTGTCTCTCACACCCCTTGCTCGACCCACATCATCTACCTTCACAACACCTCCATTATCCCCATGGGTAACTTTCCCTCTTCCCCCATCTACTTTTCCTCTAGATCTCGTACACCCATATCACCTTTACCCAAGAAGGTGTAACCCAAAGACAAAAATCTGCTACCCTCCAATAAGGTAGTCAAAGTAACCATACACCCTCCTACCCATTCATCTACCATACCCCTACCCAAACAAACATGACCAACACCCAAAACCATGCCAAAGACCCCAAAACATAACTCAACCCACTCCCCTCGCAAGGACCATTCCTCAACAATCAACCACACTTACACCCAAACCCACTTTCACTTCCCATTATGACCCACTAGCAGGGTCCTATGCCAAAATCTTAACCAACCTCCTTGAGACTTTTGTCATCACATTACCACCACTCAGACCTTATGACCCCCTCAAACCCAAGCCAAAAGGGTTTGATGACACTAAAATTTGTGCCTACCATCGTGTGCCAGGGTACGATGTGGAGAACTGCAAGGCTTTAAAAATCATCCTTATCCAGTTGTGTCCTCTTGAAGCCAACTTTGATAATGAAGACCTTCTCGATGAGGACCTTGCTTCACCGACACCCATTCCCACATTCCTTCCCTCACTTCCCACTCAACAACCACGACCTCCACCACCACAACTCCTAGAACCACCTCCAAGATTTGAAATTAACATGGTTCACATCAAAGAACTTGCCATACCATAACCCAAATGCCATTGTCTAGCTCACCTCAAAGGGTTTTTCTCCTCCGATAGGTTTTTTCCCATCATGTCGTTATACCACTCACCCTACACCTTCTCCATTTTCCAACTCCCCTCAAATCAACATGATCCACGTTACTACCCGTGCTCAGAAAGACAAAGGCAAAGAAAAGGCAACTGACTCACCAACCAATCCTATACCCAACATACCATCTGCACCCACACCTAAAATTACTATCCGCGGCCCCACATACCCTATTTCTAATGGGGTCATGCATCGCACCATGCTCAAACAACTACACCAATCCCCCCTCAAAATGTCCTTATATGACCTCATCCAAACCTCGGAATCCCATCGTCAAGCTCTCATGGAGGTTCTTCAATCTATTGAGGTTTTACCCAATGACCCTACACCCATAGCCTCCATTATCACACCCCATCATGTAGCATCTCTCACCAAATTTCCACCTTTATCCACACCTCACCCTACTCACCAAGTAACCTCCTTAGTTTCTCGAGGAAGAAGATCACACCGCACCAAACTGATGACCCAGACCCAGCTCTCTTCATCTCTGTCTACATCGATGATATACGTGTATGACATGTAATGATCGATGGGGGCATAAGCATTAATATCATTTCATCCCATGCATTTGCTCAAATGTGCATACCTGACAATTACATGCATAAACATCTTATCATGTTGCATTCATTCAATAACACTATCACCTCTACATTAGGCATCATTATCCTCCACATTCACGTGGGCCCCTTCACTATCCTGCAAATTATTTTACGTCTTGGAGAGGGAATTTCAATATAACTTGTTACTTGGCAGACCACTCGGATTCATGTCATGGGTTACGTTCCTTCCACTTTGCATCGTTGTGTAAATTTTGAACATGAAGGACACACCTATACCATTCTAGTTGATCCATCACCTTTTAAAACATGCAACATGCTTTACCGACCTAATGATGTGTTTATACCCATTAAGGAATCTACATCCACAACCACTACCGCTTCACCTGCGCACTTCTTCGCTACCATTACAATCGCCACCTCCACCGCACATACCTCTTCCACTGCTACGCCACCACAACCTCCATGACTAACCCATTAGTCTCCCAATCATTAACTCCTCCTCCGCATCAACCTCCGACACATCATCTATTCTTGATACCCACATACCAACCACCAATCCCTTGGAAGGTTTTTTCAACACCTCACTCTAGGGGAATACCACCTATATAGTGTCAACACATTCCTTACTCCACAAGATTATGGAATTCTTCACCAACACCCTCGCTATGATCACCACATAGGAGAACACCTCCTTTATGGTCCGCCTCATCTTCATATCAGGTCTCACACCTATGGGGGACTTGATACTACCATGTACACACCAACCACCGTCACAAACCCACCCATTTTCTGCGACTTCAAATCTCTCACCAATCACCATTTTCCCACACCTTCCACGCATTGATGTGCATGGAAGGGTTTTGGTTTTTAGATTTTATGAGTAAGGCCACCATACCATTATTCCATGTACCACCTTTGAAAACATAACGACCATAGTGCTATCGGCTTTCCTGAACCACCTACCAAATAGACCCGCATTGAACTCATCAAGGACACCAAACCCTTCTCCACCTTCTTCACCCACTTTTCCTTCATCACCACATTCGGCGACTGAGTCGATCATCCCGAATCTATTCCTCCTAACTTTTTTTTCATAAACACCATTTCATTGGGGCCTCTGACTTATCAATGCAGGGTGAGGCTCCTTCCTCTCTTCCCTTCCTGTATCCTAAAATGATTGATGACTATACACCTTCAATTAACATCATTTAATGTCAGGATGATGAATCTATACTCACCTACCTTGGTGTAGAAGACTCATATATTAATTGATCGTTACCCTCTCGAGATGTAAACCATGTTGAATGAATTGACTATCAAAATCAACATTCATACTTAGGATGACCCGCACTCCTAAAGATTGGCCAATCTTTGGATGTTCTTGAAACGAACAGAAGCCATCACTTCTTTTCTCACAAAGCATAACCACGCTTTCACTTGGTCTTACATAGACATGCCCGGCTTGACCCCACCATAGTGGTCCGAATATCGTAACCATTCCCGATGCGTAAACCCATCAAACAAAACCTAAGGAAAATACACCCTCGCATTGCCCTTCTCATCAAAGAAGAAATTTATTGCCTTCTTTCTATTTCCTTCATATTACCCATTGATTATCCTCATTGGATTTCTAACATTTTCCCTATCACTAAGTGCAGAGGGAGGGGACTCCGCATTTTCATAGATTTCCGTGACCTTAACCTAGCTTTCCCAAAAGATGACTTCCCTTACCTGGTATTGACCAATTGGTTAACCTTACACCTTGGTCATGAGATGCCATCACTCGGGGATGGCTGCTCTCGGTTATAACCAAATCCTGCTTGCCCAGGAGGATCAACATAAAACCGCATTCATCACCCCTTGGGGACCTTCTACTACTTGAGTCATGCCTTTTGGCCTTAAAAATGCGTTGGTGTCACATATCAACGGGCTATGACTTACATATTCCTTGATATCATGCATCGTATATTGAAATATTATGTGGATGATCTCTGCCAAATCTAAATGCCACTCCAAGCACCTTGTCATCCTCAAAACCATTTTTGACCATCTCATTAAATATTGTATTCACCTTGACCTAAGAAGTGCGTCTTCGGCGTCCTCTAGGAAAACTCATGGGCTTTATCATTTCCTGCGTGGTATAGAAGTTGACCCTTCTAAATTCAAGGCCATTCTCAAAATTCCTCCACCCACTAACCTTAGACAACTCCATAGCCTCTGAAGGAAATTTTCAGTCTATTTGACGTTTCATTTCGCAATTATCTCGATCGATGTCAACCATTTCATCATCTTCTAAGAAGGATATCTCCTTTAAATGGGATGATGACTACGAAAAATATTTTAAGGCCTTAAAACAATACCTTCTCTAACCCCGTACTCATTCGACCTAAAGGAGATCAACCATTCTACCTATACATTTCAGCTACCAATCACTCCTTGGGAGCCATGCTCGCTCATCACGATGAACAACACAGGAGTGGGTGGTTTATTACATAAGCCATACTCTTTTAGACTATGAAACCCGATACACCCATCCCAAAAACTTTACTTAGCCTTATTTTTCGTTGCCACCAAACCCCGCCATTACCTACTCTACCACAAAACCTATGTTGTGACCAAACCGACATCCTACACTTCATGTATGCCAAACCTTATCAAAATCAGCATGCCTTTGCACACCGGCTTATGCTTTTAGCTGACCTCAACCTCAAATTCATTCATCAAAAGTCCATCAAGGGCAAGCTATCACCGACCAATTGGTGATGCACCTATTACTTGGGACCAACCCTCTAATTTTGAATTTTCGGATGAGTCAATTGCTACCCTTTCCCTAGATGAGCTCACTTACCAAATGACATTCTTCTTGATGGTTCCAAGTGTCGGCATGGGGTGGGGCTGGTATTATTCTCATTCCTCTTGATGGTGAACCTATGCCTTTATATTTCAAACTATATTTTGATTGTACAAACAATATTACGAATACAAAGAGCCGGTATTACGTCTCCAAGCCACCTATGCCCTAGATGTCAAATCAATCATCATCTTTGGTGATTCTCAATTGGTTGTAAACAAATAAAATGGTATATACCAATGTCATATTGAGATACTTAAAAGTATAAACATCATGTGGACATACTTTTGACCACCTTTGACGATTACGCCATGTAAACCGTCCCTCATTCAACCAACAAATTTGTGAACACCATGGCCTACTTGGATTCTCAAATACCCGCTTCACCACCGATTCTAAAATCTTTGTCACCGTATAATCACTCAAATGACCCTCTTACTTACCTCACAATTTTTACTACCTTAGAACTGTAACCCCCCGATCCAGTGACCTTTGGTATAAACAATACTACGACTATATTTCTCTCTCCATATTACCCCCGATCTCACCCGTAAGACAATGTACCTTCCTTAAAAATGTCTCTTGTTATGTCATCATGGGGGCCTCCACTATAAGCGTGGCTTTGATGGTATTCTCTTACGATACCTCACAAGTTCTGAAATTCCTTATACCATTAAGAAAGTTCATGATGGCATATGTGGAGGTCACTTTAGTGGCCTTGTTGTGGCTAAGTGTATCCTTCATCTAGGCTATTAATGACTGACCCTTAACCATGATTGTTACAACTATGTCAAAAAAATTAAAGTGCCAACAACATGCTAACCTTCATCATACACCTAGTCATGCCTTACAGGTCACCCGTGACATTTGGCCCTTCTCTCAATGGGGTTTGGATATTGTCGAGAAATCAACCCCATTCTTCCTAACAACATCAATGGATCATCACGGCTATAAAATACTACACAAAGTGGGTTGAATCCATGTCACTCATCTCCACGAAAGCCAAGAAAATATGTGAGTTCATCAATCACAAAATCATATGTCCCTTTGGTGTTCCTTATCGCCTCACATGGAAAACAATTTAAAAACAAAACATTGCAAAAACTTTACGATGCCTTCGGCATTTAGCTAAGTTTCTCATCACCTTATTACCCACAAACCAATGGCCAAGCCGAATCCACTAACAAAACCTTAAACAAAATTCTCATGAAAGTGGTTAACGATACTGGGAAGGATTGGCATACGCACATTCCTTTTGCCTATGGGCATACCACACTAGTATTCACACTTCCACTGCCGCTACACCTTTTTCTCTAGTCTATGGTACAAAGGTTTTTCTACCTCTCGAAGTCCAAATCCCTTCACTCTGCATTTCTCTCCATGACATGCTCAATGATGATGACTTTCGTCAAGACCGTTTAGCACAACTTGAGTTATTAGACGAACGTTGTCTTAATTCTCTTGATCACCTTCAAGTTTACCAAAAACGTATCAAACATGCCTACGACAAATGTGTCCATGAACGAACCTTCCAAGTCGGTGACCTTGTCCTGAAAGAAAATCAACATGTAACCAAAGTAGAAAAAAATTAAACAAGGCAAATATGCTCCTAATTTACTTGGACCATACATCGTGACTCATACTTATAGATTAGGTGCTTATTGTTTATCTTCACTCGATGGTAAACCCAAACCTGAGCCCCTTAATGCCTTACATCTTCAACCGTTCTACTATTGACCTATAGTCCTACCTCACCTTTTGCCTCTTTCCATGCTCATCCCTTGAGCGCTACCCACTTCCTACATCTCACCGATGACTAAAAATGAATCATGTGAGTACCCATCACTTATTATCTTCTCTTGAATATTTGTACTTTGTGGCACTACACATAGCATGATTCTCATGGATACTTTTTGTCTACCTTTAGATGAGATCCCATGGTCATTTCACCCGATTTTTGAACAATAATCCTATTATTCACCTTGGTCTTGTCCGTGACTTCAAAGATCCACATGTGACCCAACTCCTTGAGTCAAACTTCTAACAAAAAGATGACTCCCTCGAAAGGACATCTTCCTCTCAACAATTATTGTTGTAAATAGACTACTCCCTCGAAGGACAGCTTTGTAAATTAAAAAAACAAAGAAAAGAAAAGAAGAGCGAGAGATTTGAAGCTTCTCGCATCGATCAAACATGAAGACCTCGAGGTTAAATTCCTCATCCCATATAGAATTCTGCATCGATCATTCTATCTCAAATACAAGTCCAAACAGAGAAATTTTTAGTCAAGGACTTGCCCATTGTGACCTCGGATCTCTTGCCCAAAGAGCCTACCACCTCATACCATATAAAAAAATTACCACCTTTCACCTTTCTCACCGTTCCCACTCCCATTTCCTACCGCCTCAAGGGACCTCTTGGAAACCAAGACATTTTGGTGATCATGTGGCTACTTTTCACTTTAGAACAATCAATCATGCAATGTCTTTAAGGTCTTACATTCATCACCTCCTCCAAGGTATGATCTACTCGGTATGATCCTAACCAATCAGGTGAGTTTATTGCCCCCTCTTATCTTTTGACCATCTTTATTTACGCTTTGATTACCTTATACAAGATTTGGTCCTCGACACTTACCTTTGGGGTATTCTTCTTCTTTTGCCACAATCAACATCACCTATACCAATTTTCCTATAACCCACCCACACCTAATGAGACATAAACCCACAACATGCCTACAACCTACTAACTCATTCTAATACCCTCATCACATTCTTCCTAGCTCATGGGAGAACTACATTGGCTTGAGGTCCCTTTTCACCGGGACTATGTAGGCAGCACTCCGAGGGCATGGGGCCCTTGGAGGTTAGCTTGGCCACTCTCTACCCTAACCAATCCATCTTTCATCTTCCTAAAATCACATTTTTCCCCTACGTAGTTTCCTTTTTATATCACAAAATTGAAATTAAACCACACAAACAACAAGTTGCAACACATTTTTATCATCAACACAACATACATTTATTACGACTACCATTTCTCTACCATCATCATGCGTATATTATAACACATCTCACACATGAAACATTTTATCATTCATTGCACAAAATAATGAATCACAACTTCAACTACTTTAAACACAACCATGCCTAAACCAACCTGACTCCACCATGCCTAAACCAACTTGACTCAACCTTGCCTAAACCAACCTGACTCCACCATGCCTAAACCAACCTGACTCGATCCATGCCTAAACAAACCTGACTTGATCCATGCCTAAACCAACTTTGACTCGATTCATGCCTAACCCAACCTTGACTCCATCATACCTAACTCACCTAATTTCCATCCATATCACAACAATAAATCAAGCATCTCACGTATCTCATCATATAAACAAATATGTGTATCTCCATACAATGTAAACAGCAGGATATCCAATCATGTCCATTATCTCAAAATCATCCGCATGTAGGTGATACTCAATATAGAATGTCATCGGCATGCAAATGGTATTATATACACTTTGAAAAAATAAACCAATACAAAATATCTTGACTTGCAATTAATATATGCTCAAAATAAACAAAAAATCTCATACACGCTTACTATCTTTGGCACGTAGGCTAGTATATATCAAAAATGACTATTTACCTCAATCTCTGACCTCATCCTTTACTACCTCCCTTTATCATCATTTGGGAACTCGTTATTTTACCCATACCTCGGCCTTACCTGTGCCATGACCTAGATATTGGGACTGGAACATCGTTAGTGACCTTTGACCTCCTATGTTCATTATACCTTGTGGCATTGTTACCTATGTTGATTGACCTAATGACCTTACCTTTCCTCTTTCCATGACCATTTATCCCAACCCTACCTTTGGTGTACTAGAACATACCTAAATGTTCTGCGCCCTCACCTACGTTGTGCTTCATGACCATATCTTATATCTTGGATACCTAATCACTTCAACCTTGTTTGGATGAACCCATCGACCTTAGACAATGTAGATTTTCCTACTCTTCAACCCGGTAGTGAACTACGGTTTATACATGTGCATGTGTGCGATTATTGCTACCTTTGACCCTAACCCATTACCCAGATTACCCAGTAAACATTACTCCTTTTTCCCTTGTTACCCACCTTCCTTTTCATCACATTTACCTTTTATCAAACCACTCACTGATTTTTCCTTCCTGGTTTGAGGGGGTCACCTTCACCCACACATGGGGCACCTACATCTTATTTTTGTTAGCATCGCTTACCAATACAAGCTACGCAACAAAAAGGGTCGAAATGTAAACACTAAAATTAGGTCACACTCCCCTTTGGTCCCTCGACAAATAAATACCTCCATCACATTCACCTAGTCATGCCCCCTTCACCCCACTAATATTAATTTAATTAACTAAATTAAATTAATTTGTTAACCTCACAATATTTATTATTTGAATCTCCTAATTTAAATAATGCCCACACTTACACCTAGCCAAGCCAACTCATCCTAAGACCTATTCTTAGGTAAGTTACCATAACTAACTAAGACTTACCCAAACCCTAAAAATCAATGCCTACATTCCCTCTAACCACATTCCCACATGCTTACAAGAAGCTTCTATCCTAATCCATGGGTTAATGACATGAGATCCCATGAAATCAATGGGATCTGCGTAGTTTCAAAACCTAGAAAATCCCCCTTAACCAACTCCGGTTACCCATAACCATCACCGGTTAAGGTAGAACCACCGTCGGTCACCTTCTAATCCCCAAAACAACCTTATTTTTGAGGTTGGCAAAAACGTTGGCAAACATTGGTATATTCCTGAGAGATATCACATCTTTTGAGAACAAGTTTCCGCGAGAACATGCATGCAAGGAAGGAGATCAAGCATTTTCTCTTGCACAGGCCTCCAGTGATCACCTAGCATAGATTTGATCCATCCAAGCAAAAAGAATGCACATGCAGCCCATGTAGGAGCTTTCCAACATTTGGTGATCCTCAACAACATTCAACCTCTTACCAGCACCTTCATCCATCACTCACAAGCACCCAAAACTAGATTTCAAGTAAGTAGAACAGTTTACTCCTAGGGTTCATTCATTTTGTCATTGTATTGTCATCCTTTGTTCTATTAGCCACCCATTGACCTCCTTTAATACTCACCCCTCCACATACCCGTTAAAACCCTGCCAAACCTCATCCAAACAGCCTAATACCTCGTTCCTACCAACCAAGTCCTTTGTGCAATCACAAGGGAGACTTAAAGCTCATTCTACGGCATTCCCGGTTTTCATAATAAGCGCACTAGTTCTTCCCAACCGAGTGTCAGTCACCCTTAACTAGCATTAGTATCTATATTTACAAATAGATCCCAGAACAGTGACCTACCCACCTATTCTCACATCACCCTTAATCACCTGTGACCTGCCTAAGACCTCTGTCAGACTTGTAGAGAACCAAAACCAACTATTTGACCTTCAGATCTTATTTTAACCTAGCTTGTTAGATTAGATTTTTCTTATTGTGTTTTTAATGAGATACCTAAATCATTTCAATTACAATAGGATTTACTTCATTACCAGTATTAAATTTTTTAAACAGTGGACTGACACCTTAAAGAAGTATCACACTTATCGGATCTAGCACACGCTAGAAATTCACTTCGCAAATATTGTTTAACTCTTTCTAGTGGTCTTTTGTTCCATTTCAAGTAGTTCCTCCTAGCCAAAAGGAAGCTCTCATGATCGGTTGTGGATTCGAATTCATACGCACTCAATAACACAACAACCAACATTTCAATAGGTATTCCTTTTGCACCGATTACCCTATCTGTTTCGTGAATATTCAAAGAAACGTCTAAGAATCAGTGAAACACCCCTAGAAAATTCTTCACAACTTCTTCCAAATCAGCAACCTTGCTTATGTCGAGGTTTTTCTGGGTTAATCAGCTTTACACCCTCTCTTTTTGGAGGCTTTCTAATTTCCTTGATATTGTTTTGAATTTGGAAGGCCATAGTGAAGGCCTACCTCAAATTAGCAAGGTTTTTTTCCCTCAAGTAGTAAGCAGCCTTTTTATCAAATGCATCTAAATATTTGATTAAACATGATTCATCACATGGCCTTATCCTAACAGGTAATCTCCTCAATGTTTTGTTAAACCTTGTGTTGAAATCATGTACTGACTCATTAGGAATCTTTTTGATGTTTTCAAATTCTGTTAAAAGAAACCTAGGGTCAGTTCTATCACCGTACTATAATTTAAATGCATTGCTCATCTCAGTCAAGAATCAATAGAATTGTTTGGAAAAGCTTTATACTAGTCCTTGCATCCTCTTCCGAGTGTGGATAAACAACTTGATATACACATGTTCATGTTCAATCTCAATTTCTTCCATCATATTGAGAAAAATCTTTAAATGTTGATCACCAACTATATAATTGTTTCCTTGGAACTTTAGCGATCATTCCTTACTTCTTAAGGAATTGCATTTGGATAACCAACCATCCTACAAAATTTATAGGTCCAAAGGTGTTTACAAAAATGGAGGTATGGGTGGGGAAAGGGCATGTTGTTTTGAGGAGGCAACCACCGGAGGGTGACAAGTTGATGAGGGGTATAACTTTCAAAATGGGTATCCCCTAAAGGCCTTGTCTCTTGGAAATCCCTATCAACTTCTGAAAAGATAAGGGAAGAATGAGAAGTAAATTTTTCAAAATCAAATGAAGGCCCTTCTCTAGTTAGAGAATTCAATTTCACAAAGAGGCTACCCGATTGAAAGCACTTGAATTACGGTCTTGAATAATAGGCCGATCACTCTCATCAATGGAGATCCCCTTTCTTGTCTAATGATCTCCAACAACTCTCCAATCTTTTCTTCCTTCTGAGTTTGCTTTTCCTAGCTCTAGAAATAATGTCCTAGTAGGATCCCTAGCAAAGAAATATCTTCTTCCTTCCAACTTTGCAAAGATTACTAACAAATCTCACTTGCGAGAGGTTAAGACACTTAAGTACTCATCAAGAATCATATCAAAAGGAGGTCACCACTAAGGAATTCCACCTTAGCTATGAAAATGTAATAAATACGATATGTCAAATGTCTCGTCACTACTAGGAACTGGAAATGGAAAGAAGCGACTTATCTTTACCCGATCTATCAATGAAAGCTAGTGCACTAGGTGTAGAAATTGAAAGAATTGCACTAGCCACTTGGAGTATATAAGAAGTGTTTTACTAGGGTCTGAATATGAACTGCAATCACTATCTCCCGATAACGACACCAAAAGTGTGGTTGATGGGCTAAACAGATATGAATATGGCGGTGAATCGAAACTAGTCTTATCAACTCAAATAAGTCCCCGTGATGATGCCAAAAGTGTGTTAGTACCCAAATTTAATCTCCTTCAAAGGCCGAGCATCATCATGGACCTGGCAGGATTCTTAGAGGTAGATAGATGATCATGTATGTCATTTTTAGTTGAGGAAGCGGTATATCGACTTTTCAAAGCACTCGGGCTTTGAAAGGACTGGGTAGCACCTTAAGAGGATTTGATCTATCCTCACTATTTTAAGTTGTGCCTTTCAACCAAGGTAAGAGAACAATTTGTAGCATGTTATTATGGAGGAGATGGAGATATCCTTCCTAATGAATTTCTTGAGGAGACCTTGAAGAAAATATGATCAATGCAACAAAATCTAACTCTCCCGAATTGTCACTCTAGATAGTGGAGATATTCTCTAGGCAAGGTTCGAGAAGCTACTAAAGACATTTGGAATCCTGATTGTTTCTACATGTTTTGGTAGTAAAGTTTATGCATTTGTATATACACATGACAAAAAGGGTATTATGGATGAGATTGGTTATTTTTAAATAAATTATGGTGGGATGTGAGGTATAATTAACTTGATTTGTCAAATCTTTGAGAACTCTTACAAGCTGGAAATTCTAGACAACATAATACTTGAATAGCTAAAATTTTCCTTTAACCAGAATATGTGCTTCATGGAGGCCCAAATTAGCACTTTTTCATACGATCATGATATTATAAGACAAATTCTTGAGTTAGAGACCCAATAAAACATCAAAACCTAAGATCAATCATGCAGAGAGGTACACCCAGAGGCTTACAAACAATCTCTCACAACAAATGAAAGAAAAGTGATTTTAAATCTTTTATTTCACCCCCAGGATAAAGCTCTTATAATAAATGAGATTGCAGATGCCACTAAACTGTCATCAAGGATTGAGACCTATGTGATTAAGATAGATTTTAATAAAAGAATGTGACAAGAATAAGAAAAACTATTTGCGGACATTCGAAATGAAACAAACACATTTTTCTCGGGATCAACACGAGAATAACTCGATTTTGATTAAATTTATCAACGGGGAAAGTTTCTAGAAAAATCTCGAGCTTATCAATGGCTTTACAATTACTGCACCACCTTGACATGATCAAACTTAATACAAAAGAGATATACAGGCTTCTCATATGGCTTCTCAAAAGACAGGCTTTGTCAAATTTTCCTCTTGGGAATTTTCTTCAACCTCTAACACTCTAACCATTTACACAAAAAAAAATCCATTTATAACATTTACAATAGAGCCCCTTCTTCCCCAAAAGACAAAAAAATTTAATGTACCAGTGCTCACCATGATCTCGATCATGATTCCCATAATCAGATCTGTAAAAATTGTCAAGTGCTCATGGGGCAGATCTCTACAAAAATTTCAGCATTCAACTCCATCTGGTAGAACACTCCTCCTTCAACTCACCAACCACTTCTGCCCCTAATCTATCAAATCTAGTTCCTTACATGCTCGAGAGATGAAAAATGGAAAATAAGATCGAGCGCGATAGTCAAGCCATTTTAATGGTGAAGTATGTCTCCAGATCTCTCCCACCAAACTTAGATATCAAAATTAACTCCCTCTACATTTTGTGTGTAGGAAATACCAAGAAATCATGAAGACTCGCACTTCCAGTATGTTTCAGTAAAAATGGGGAAAATCAGATTGAGACTCACAGTTTCCATTGATATTTACTTTGAATTTGGGTCGTCCACGTGGAAGATTCCACTTTAAAACAGGCTCGGGGGTTTCCTTTGACTTTTTACAACCTTTTGAAAAAATGGAAAAAAATTCCATTTTGCTCCGCACCTCCGCCATTAGCTTTGCCATGTGTCCTCTGTGGAGTCAAAGTTAGACATTTTCCTGCCTCTTAAATTTTCTTCAATCGAGCTTGGCGGGGCCACGGGCCAAATTTTCCTTTTTGCCAAAAAAGTAAAAAGTGATAAGTTAAAGCATTTTCCCATCATCCCTTGACCAAACAAAAAAATCCGTAACCACCAAATGTTGAGGAATAATTTTGTGGGGGAAAAAGACACACGATAGACCATTATAATAAAGAAAATCACCATTCACGCCCAGAACCCAATTTTTTGCTAAGGATGAAAATTTCTTTTGAAACAAAAACAAGTGAATCATGGTTTTGAGCATATTTTCGACCATGGATTTGGATTTTCAAAGGCATACAAATATAGATTAACCATTCTCGAGCTTCCATGGTCGAGGAAAAATAGGAAAAATGGCAGAGCCCGTGGACTTTGAAGAAATTGGGGCAAAAACAGGGTAGACTCGGAGACTTCTTCAAGGAGGGACATGACAATGGATTTTGCAAACAACTCAAAGCATCTCAAATGGAAATAAAATATTTCAGAAAACCCACATTGAGAGACAGAAAATTTCACAATACGTAGATCAGAGGAAAATAATGGAAAATGGGCGAGACAGATCTGAGCACCAATAGTATATACATCAAGTTACTTAGCAACTCGGTGGGGTGATCAACTCCATAAGCGACTGGACAGACTCCTATAACTTCTGGCGAGCCAAACATAGGGGCTTATCCATACAACTTAGCGGTGTATATACAATCAACCAAAGAGGTCATAAAAAATGGCGAATAACATCCCACAAAGACCGGTCAACACTACATGGCACAACATAGCTCGGAGGTTCAGCATATGACTTGGCCCAACCATTTGGGTAGTCCAACAATCTTAAATTTTCTCCATGGAGCAATTGCCTTATCCGTTGGGCTATAGAATCACTAGAAATATAAGATACACAAATTTATTTATTGAGCACACACACAAACACGTAAACACGACAAGGAAAACATAAAAGGAAAGGAAACACACAACAAAAATAAGGGAAACAACCTAAATCACCTATGTACATGTGGGGGGTGACCCATTTTCATTGAAGTGAAAATTTGAATTGAGTGTTTATCCATAAATGGGTATCACTAAATGTCATTCTTCATGTAAATCCATTGACATGTTCATTGAAGTATGAACCTATTCTTAGCCTCTTGAAGAATAAGGCTTGATTGCTAGTGAAATTGATGATTTTCTTATTCATTCCACCACCTTCATTATTTTGGCACACTTTCTTTGGCTTCTCGTTGCTCCTTTGGTTTATTCCACTTGTCAATTTTCTGCCACTGTCATGAAGACATACCTTGATTTTTCTTGACTTTCCATTTTCAACTTCATTATGCATTTGCTTCATGACCACTACTTTCATGGGTTGATTCTCAAAAAATGTCTCGCGAATTTTGGCATCATGTACCTCTTCTTGATTTTTTCTTCTTTTTAATTGTTCCATGGAGTGACCTTTCTCATGCTCCAAATATTTATTCATGTTCTTCCATATAAAGTGTGTTACTTTCATTTTATTACCATCTTGGAAAGAGCTTGAGTTCAAAATTGGGTCTCAAACCTGAAAATTGTCATCTTCCATTTGTTGTCCATTTTGGGCTTCATCCTCCATCTTTTTTAAGGGCATCCATCTCTTGATTAGGGAGAGCACTGAAAGGTTTAAATATATTGAGAAGGTTTCCATTTTGAGTAAAATCAACTTTAGGATCAAGCAACAATCCTATGTTTCTCTATTTTTCATTGAGAATGTTTCCATCCTCATGAAAAGGAAATGAGCACAACATTGGAGATAAAATGTCATCATCTTCATCTTCTCATTCTTGATCACTGAAAATTGAGAGGTCCATTTCCATAGTTAAATCATCATTTTCTTAGGTATGAACAATCTAATAGATACGTATTCATGTTCGATGCCCAACACACCACATGTGGTGATAAAATATGCTATGTGCTCTTAAGGAATTTTTGTGTCATCACCTTTGAATTTTGGAAGGTTCTTGCGGGAACACATCAAAATATCATGAAGAGGAGGTGCAAGAGCAAGTGGACATGTATTCCTTCCCCATGGAACAATGGGTTGGGGTCTTTCTCTTTCTTCATCCGCCATGGTTTTTTCCCTTCAGCTACTTCTTCTTCAACTCTTGAAAAGTGTAGATTTCTCAATTAGGATTGCAAAGAGGCTTTTGATCATCCAAGTACTTCTTCTTTTTTTACTTTTTGTATTTTTGAATATATCCTTTTTGTATTTTTTGATTTTTTTAGGTAGATGTCTTTTGGGTGCACTTTGGAAAATATCTCCCCAGCAGAGTCGCAAAAAACTATTGGTGAGAAAAAATTTCGGGTGGACAAATCACGTATCTCCACCAACGTTCACGGGCTACACCCATTTGCATTGAATGGTACAACTCCCATTATTTAAATTAAACTAATCGTAATCCTATATAAATTTCTTGGTTGGCAAATTGGTCCAAGATCACACTTTGGGACACTCCACTAAAACCTATGGCAAAGTGCTTGTGCGAGGGTACAAGGGAGGAAATTACATCAATGAGAGGAAAAGGGGGAAATTAATCTAGGAAGATTAGTGTCATGAGTATATTATAGAGCTCACACCTAGTAACCGGAGTAGTTCACCTTGATATAGAGGAAATAACAATGAAGCAAAGAAAGTAATGAATTAAAACACAATTTTTTTAAATTCATCTATCGAGGACACCAAGTTCCTCTCCAACTCCATACAGATCAACTATTCTTGCAAAGTGCATGAAAGAGATAAATAGAGAGGGAAAAAGAAAGGGAAATAGAAGAAGTGTGGCTTTATTTCATATGTGTTGATATAAATTCCAACTACATACAATCCACCATTTGCTATAAAGTGGAAATTCTTCAAAAAAATTGGATCTTTCCAAAATATCCCAAAACCTTTTTATGATGCTCTTGGCACTTGAATGCATCTCCATGTTTAATTTTTATTCTTCATTTCACTCCAGGGGGTGCATTAGTCTCGGGAAGGCCAGTGGTAGCCCTTCCCAAAACTGCTCAAAACTTGGCATTCTCCAAAAGCTCCTAAAATCACCTAGGGGATTAACTTTACTTTCCTAAATCACCTAGGGGAATTGGATGGACATCTAATTAAGGACCATTACACAAACTAAGTAAGGCTTGGTGTTAAGAATGGGTAGACCTAGGATGTCTTGGAAAGGTAAAACTTGAATTTTTTTGACATTGTGGTCTATTGTCATGCTTGAAAATTGGAAATTTTCTTGTTGCACATTTGCATGAAAACAACAATTGTATAAAATGATTAAACAGGGCAATTAACTACAAAATTGGATTAAGTGAAAATTTGAGAATCCATTATCCACAATGAAAAAGTAAATGCATAATCAATTTCAAATTAAAAATCAAATTGAATGCATTATGAAATTCAACTTGTGATCATATTTTTATGGATTTTAATATTTCTAATTAAATCACAAAATTTGATTTTAAACGATAAATTGATCGTTAAGAGAAAATTGGAAAAATTGGGGTTTCAAAACACCCAAAAGTGAATCCATAATCACTCTTGATCAATTTTAAAATCAGAAATTTTAAGTATCATAAAAATTTTAAGAGGTACATAGGGGTAAAAACCATTTTCGGATCAAGTTTTGGTATCAAAGCTGGTTTAGCTCGGTATTTGCTTCAGTTGAATTTTATTTCAGTGGTTTTGCATTTTGGGCTTGATCTTTCCATTTGCAGTGTGTAGTGTTTTGGAAAGTACAGTGTGCAGGAAACCATGGGAAAGATGTCAAACAAGGAAAATATTAATGAGCTTGAATCATTCAATCATCATATTCATGATGAGAATGTATTCCTAAGGTGTCAATTATTCTCCCTTCAACAAAAAATTAGCATTGAAAAAAAAAGCTTAAATCCAAGGATGAGCTCTTGATGATATTACAGTGTGGTGAACCCAATAAAGAGGTACCTTCTACTACATATGCATCCACTATGAAAGAAGAATGCATTGTAAGTATTGCACCACAAAATTCCTCTTCCCATACAAAATTGGATTCAGGTAATGTTCTAGGTGATTTTGAAAATCACATAAAGGGCATAGGATCTAAACTATTAAATAAAATGGGATTTAATGGAATTGGCCTTGGTAAGGATAATCAAGGCATATCTAACCCCATACAGGTTGAAGAATGACCTTGTTTTGCAGGATTGGGGTATGCTAATGCAGGGAAAATGGAAGTTGGAGAAGGCTCCACAACCGTTGAAAGAAGACAAGCTTCTAACAACAAAGAGGCTTCCCCATTAGCATTTGGTGAATCATCCTTAGAAGGATCTGGTAAGAGATCACCACGAAGAGGTATAGATATTCCTCCACCTCTTGTTTACCATAAGCATAAGAAAAATGGTAAGAATCTTGATCCACTATCTACATTTGAGAAATTTGGAAATGATATGCAAAAAATGTGGTATAGCTATCCATGCACGTTTTGTGGGATGTCTAACCATTGTGTAGCCAAATGTAGGAAATGAAAATATTTATTAGAAAATATTGTGAGAGATCACTCTCCTAAACATGGCTCAAAGAAAAGTAGTTTAGGTAAGTTTCCTAAAAATGTGGACAAGAAAATTTGTGATCATTGTAAAAAGCAAGGTCATGAAAGTGATAAATGTTGGTAGTGTCCTAGACAAAATTTGAAATTTGTTAAGAAGGAAAGCAATGTTAAACCAACAAACTTGAAAATGACCCCTGTAATGGTTCAGGTAAATACTAAAGAAAATCAACCACCTAAAAAGGAAAATTTAATTAAAATGGTGGGTAAACAATTTCTCAGTTATATGTTTGCATAGTTATGCGATCAATTAACATGCAAAGTTTTCAAAGCATTTTTGGGATTCATGTTGATTTGTGAAAAAGGAAATTTTCACCTATGTATTTTAGCTTTGATTGTGATGAAGTAACTTGAAGGGGAAATTTGGGTGACAGGTTTATCATACTTAGATAATTTCTCTTGTATATGGTTTTGGAAACTTCATCTTTAACAATAGCATGTATAGTTGTTTTTATGGGGCATGGTTAGTTTATCATAAAGTCACTTTTGAAAAATTGTATTTAGATATGTTGTTTTTGTGAAAATGTATCATGTAGGCGTAACCATGCATGATTTTTGCACATGTTATAAGTCTATAAATTTAGGCTTTAATATTTGTAACTGTCAAAAATGGTTACAAATAGTATGTATAATTATTGCAATAACAAATTGTGAATGCAAGTTACATTTCGCATATTTGATGAATGGGCAGATCAGTACAACAAATGAGTATGGCATTTTGTTTGTCATATCAGTTGTAGTATTGGCCATGGGTTATGTTACTTTTGATGGATATTTGATATATATTGCAATTTTTAAAATCTTACCATGCTTTATAAATTGGGTTCTACATGTTTGTGATATGCAGAGGACCTATTAATAGATTCAATTTGGGTAAGTTTCCTTATGAGGACAAAATAGTGTTATTGGGTAGGAGTGATCCAAAGGATATTATGAGTGTAGATGATCCCTAAATATCCCTAAACCAATGTAATCCTAAAGAGCATCTCAAGAGATTTACGATATGAAGAACTCAAAAATGGAGCTTGTATGAGCAATTTATGGCCTTTCTTTGCAATATTTGGCCAACAGAAAAATTCGGGACTGCACACAAGTTTGTTGATGTGGATGAATGACACTACTATAAGTGGTATAGTTGATATGAAGAGAAAACATTTGTGTTTTGGATGTTGGTCTTCGACACTCGGTTCAAATAGTGGGCCCTACTATTTTAGGCCTGGGGGACCTCAACCAATTTCAACACATTCTTTTTTGGAGGGGTGCCTTGGTCTCCTATTCATATCGCCATTGTAGTCCAATTATATATATATGCCACTTTGTGTGTGTACCCCTTGCGCATGTGGGATATTATTGTAGGGTTCTCTATTATAATGTATTGCATTGCAGTATAAGTCGGCAAGTTGATGATTAAGTTGCATAATGTATATGGACCGAGTTACTCGGTAACTCCGGTGGGGTGATCAACTCCCCAACTAAGCAATGGTGCTGAAATCCCTATAACTTCCCGATGATCCCAACATAGGGCTTATCCATATAACTAAGCGGAGAACTCTATATACAATAAACCAACGAGGACCTCAAACAACATGGCTGGATCAACATCCCACAAAGACCTGGCCAACACTACTTGGCACAACATAGCTCGATGGTTTAGCATATGACTTGTCCCACCATTTGGGCAATACAAAAATGCACACAACCAACTCAATACATGGCGAGTCAATGTCACAGACACGTAATCATCCCAACAACCCAACAAATCAGCCCAAACCATTGGGTGACCAAACCAACACAACAACGCCACCACGTGGCAAAAAGGTAGTCAAAGGCATGTCCACAACTGCAAATCCATAAGGCGGTTTTCCTATATTCAAACTCTTTGGCCACCACACTTGCAATAGATGTGGAATTTTTCCCACTTATACCAAAGCGGTCAATGGATAAGGAGGAGGGGATTCAACCCCGTAACCTTGGGTTACAAAATACTCAAGTTGGTCAATGAACCATAAGGACTAGACATAATATAAAATGAGCTCACTATGATTTATTAAAGGCTGTTGCCAAGACCGTGTGATAGGGCCATAAGGAGCGGTTTGTAAAGATATTAGTTTTTAAGCACCTAGATTCGAGTGTCGAGGCTTCGGTGTAAATAGGAAAAGTGTTCAAACTTAAGAGACAAACACAAAAATGTTAGTATTTCTTCATGTGGTGCTTCAAATTTCTAGGTGTAGGTATTTTTCTCGGCAAAATTGTAAGGATATCACACTATGGAGATACTGCAAAGCCATGGATCGATTCGAGAACAAGTTTCGACATTTTGTTGAGCTTAAAATCAGAAACAACTCTTTAACCAGGTGACAAAGATCTATTAATCACTTTGGAAGGTAAAAATTATTCTTCAAGTGTTAATTAATAGATCGATTCATGATTAAGTGAATCCAGAGACATAGTCGAACTGGGTGAACTCCGTTATTAATGTGTGGTGTTTTATTTCAGTTTATTTTGCTACTTTTGATAAGATACAAAAAATAGTATAAAGAATTGAATAAAATGTTTAAGGCAAGCAATTAAGCTAAAAATTGGATTAAGTGACAATTCGAGAATCCATTATCCATGATAAAAAAATTAAATGCATAATCAATTTTGGATTAAAAATAAAATTGAATGCATTATGAAATTCAACTTGTGATCGATTTTTATGGATTTGTAATATTTCCAATTAAATCACAAAAAGTTGCAGCTTAAACGATAACTTGATCATTAAGATAAAATTGGAAAATGTGGGGTTTCAAAACACCCAAAAGTGAATCCATAATCACTCTTGATCAATTTTAAAATCAGAAATTTTAAGTAAGCGAAAAATTTAAGAGATACCTAGGGGTAAAAACCGTTTTTGGATCAGCAAGATGTCCACAAAAATATTTCACCAATAATCCTAAATAACCTTACTTTTCAAAGGCTTTCTAAAATTTTTAGGATTAGTATAATCCCAATATCATGTTTTTAATAACATAATCATGGGGATAATACAACAAAAATCTATAAACACAATGAAAATATTAAATACTTGGGAATATAAAAATATGGTATATTAAAAATAAATTTTGATACATATTATAAGGTGGTAGAAAATCCGATAAGTTAAAATATTATTATAAAATATAGGTCAAATACATGGAACACATGGGGACCTTCCATTTGGTATCATGCGTCGATGTAACTTTTATAAATGATAAAATTTTAATTTACATTTTCAAAAACAATTCAAAATTCAACATAATCTAAACATAATGTTTTGGAAGGTAGCCGGTGGTGGCCTGATTAAGGATGTCCTAATATGTTTGGGCTTGGATGAGAAATTCAACATAACATTATAGAGGAATAACAGCAAATGGATATGTTCCCACATGACGGATCTACTCGAGAGTGGGTTTCTAAGATGTCACCTGTCGAGTTGACATTGCTCGCAAAATATCTATGTGGCAATGTGTAATTGCATGCCTTGTCATCTGATTTATGTCCAATGATAGAAAAACCTCCATTTCATTATTGATATAGTTGTTATCAATGTTAACTCATTACAATTCTTAATTAAAACAAATTTGTCTCTTAATAGCTCTTTGATTCCTTTTAATACTTCTTATCTTTTCTTGCTTTCTTCTTCCAATTTGTTGTATTTGTCCTTCAAAACATCTCCTATTTGTAAGTTTTCAAATGGTGTGTCAAGAATAACATGTGATGAAAATTTTTCTAAGGGGGTCATGTCCTTGGGGATTATGTGATGGTTGGGGTATGCATCTTTTAGTGGTGTCTCTTCATAACTATCTTCTTCCATAAATAACTTCCTACCTTTAATATCTCTTAATCTATAACTTTCTTCTAAACCTATGTATCCTTCTCCACTTCTTCTTTTCTTATTCCCCTTCTCTATTTCATATGTGTTCTTTTCTTCATCCATATTTATTGATTTTCCTACATCTTTTCCTATGTTCTCTTTTTCTTTTGGTTCCCTAGTTACACTTTCCTTTAACTTATCAAATTCTTCCTCTTCACCTTTTTCTACTATCATAAGTGTAGCTTAATATTTACACTTTTCCCATTATTACATTCCAAGAATCCTTCATGTGTATGGTTATATTCTATCCACCATTTCTTGTAATTATTTCATTAATCTAGACTAGTGAGATAATGAGGATTGTAATTTGCTTTATATCAAACACTCTCCCGTGGTGATTTCTATCTATTGGGTAATCAATTTTCTATTGGTCTCCATCTAATGCAAGAATGATAGCATGAAATTCTATGTCTACCTCCCTTTTTGGGTATCTATAGGTTATCCTTCACTTGGAGTGAGTTTTTATCTTGTTCTACTTATTGAGTTTAGTTAGTTTCTCTTTTCTTTCATTCAATTTCTTCATTCATCCCTCTCTTTGTATTCTTTGTTTTTCTACCTTCTTCTCTAATTATCTCCATTTTGCAGCAATCCTACCTCTTTATTCTAATCTCCTCGTCATTCTTTTAATCTATCTTTTTTTACTTCTCAACTCTCCTAATCTCCTTTTCTTGAATACATAATTTTTGTTTCATTTTTCTATTCTTGAAAATCCCTATTTCTTCTAACCCAACCATCACCCCAAAAACATTAACAGATACATCTCTTGGATCATCCCTCTTCCCTCATATCATCTCACGGTGCCTTTCCCCTAACGGAAATTTTGTGTTCTCTTAATCAGTCCCTTTTCCCGATAGGACCTTTTTAGTAGTCTTCCTATAGTTCCTTTATAGAACTCTTCCTTTTAATGATCAAAGCTTGTCCAACCCTATATTTCCTAAGTAATGACAAAATATTCTATCCTTTTTCAAACCAAAATTCAAATGCGCATGTCTACAGCTTTGTCCAAATTTCCAAGTTTCTCTAGTCTTTTTTTTTTGCACTTAATGGGTTTGTTAATTGGATCTGTGCCCACTCGGTTATTTTAGAAACTTTAAAGATCCACAAACCATAGTAAAGGTGGGAAACTTGACCAAAATTCCTCTCCAAAATCTCCAAAGAACCTACTTTCGGCAACATGGTAAGGTTCCTCTAATCTTTGTGCTTCTTTCTAAATAAATATATTAATATGGGCTTCCCACAAATCTTCATTCTCAATTAATATAGGTTTCAATATTTTTGTGGTGTTATATCTCTAAACATCTGTTTGACAAAAGAACACAGGCTCGGATAAAAATGTTGAGTTTAAGCCTCAACGTTATTGTGAGGGTTAAGTAGTTATTTCCTTTGTAAGGGATATGTTTGATATCAAATATTAACAATAAATCATATCATTTATCAAAGTAATAACATAAAAAAATTCAATATTGGAATAAAATATTGTCTTTATGTTAACTTCTCAAATTAGATTACAACTCGTAATTTAGTTTCTCTTCTCACACACTCTACTAATCCAACATCTCATATCTATTCTTCAATCATCTTTTATATCTTTCATATATAATATAAATCACATGGTTCTATTTTTCCTATTACAATGAATTACCAAAAGTTCATTCTCCATATAGTTACCCAATAGTCACTTCCTTTTTGGTGACTCTATGTTTCAGCTTCTAGTATTTTTAATTGTTGCACAACTTTCCTTTTGTTCTACGGAATTTCCAATCTTTGTCGGATTTTGTAGTGTTTAGTAGGTTCTCGGTGATCTACGAATTCTTCAATGTCTTTATTAGATCCCAAAGTTCCAAGGATTCATCCAATGTTCTATGGTCCTTCCTTTCTCCATGGCTTCTTTGAGTGGTTGGCATATGTTTTAGTGTCTTGTATTTTTTTTTCCACATTGTGCATTTCTTGGCATCTTCTCCTTAATGTAGACCTTAAAGTACAATTTGATGAATAACCATGTCAAAAAAATTGTATCATTAGGTCTTAGCTTTATTGATGTTTTCATGTGTACATATTATGGCATCAAAGAAAGTAACATCAATTACACCTACAAGGTGAAGTTCTAGGTTGAGCAATGTTATTTCTAATCATATGCATATTCATATTCCTTTGACTCAAATTCATGTGTGTTTGCAAAAACATTGGTGATTTCTAATGACATCAATTCTTATTCTCCTATTTATGCAAATATAGATAATGCCTAGAGGATACAAAACACTAAAAATGTCAATGATTTTTCTACATTTACACAAAATGTTGTGAATACAATTAATGTTAATAGTTATAATGCACATGTTCTATTTTTATGAGATTGATAGAGTTGCATTTATATAATACATTAGATTACATCCTCACATGGTTGATGTAATGATAGATGTGGGTAAAAGTGAATAGAAAAAGATAGTTTGAGAAAACAAACCATGAGGAGGCACATAATGAAGGTTTTATTTCTCCTTATTTACCTTCTAGAGAATTGCATTCTAAATTACTTAGTTATATGAATGCAATCATTTCTCATAATTGAGATTATAAAAATATAACACATAACGAGATAAGAAACTTCCTATATGGTATATCACTCATAGAAAAATAAATCTTTTATAACAAAAACTAGAAAAAGACAAACTTACCTTTACAACGTCAATGGATTCCAAGGTAAAAGATAATTTTTGTGTCATCATGTCTTACATGTGTAGTGCATAGGTAATTTTAGTTGAGGCATATTTTATAGGTTTGGTCGTAAGACTTACGACCCGAGAAGGGTTACGATCATAAATATCAAGTGGCATCCTAATGGCACACCTATGTCATCATGAACTACCCTCAAATAATATTTGTCAATTTAAGTCACATAAGTGCCACATCGGCACTTCGATAAATGGGTTTTAGGCTAATTGTTTTTTTAATATGGGATTTGTAGCTACCGTTCCATAGTATATAATTTTTTTACAATCAAAACATTAATTTTCTATTTTTAACAATTTTTCAATGACATGGGTGTTATTTTTCATTTTACTCTAATTTTTAAACACACAATTAAAATTACAAATATATTTTTTTAAATTTCAAAAAAATATCTGATGCTTTATAAGAAAAGTGATTTTGACACAAAAATATAGTATTTTCTAAATATACTAATTCCAATTTTAAGATATTGATTCTATGACAAAAATAGTTAACTTCTTATAAAATTTTGTTTAAATGATTTTTTTAAATCATATTTTTATCGAAAAATAATTTAAAATATATTTTGTGCTACAATGTTGAAAATATAACATCTTCAAAAAAATATTGTTTTAATAATTATATCTCATTATCATACTTGTGTGTGCAAATTTATCACCCGATGTGCTAGTTTGCACAAATATACTAGTGTCTAACACAAAAAACAAAAAAATATAAATTAAGTTTTTTATTTTTTTAAAACATATAATAGTATTCTACACTCAAAATCCTTTGTTTTATATATTTACACTATTATAAAATTTTAAACCGATGTATCACTTATCATCACTCAAACTTGCATAAAGTCTCATTTTTGAGAAAATGCATGTCACTTCTCTATATAAAAGTGGGTCACATGTTTGTGCACTCACCAATATAGAGAATAAAAAGGAAAACTAAGTGTATACTTTCAATACACCAAGAAAAATAGGGGACAATGCTTAGTGGCACCTATGAGGCAAACATTATAGACTAGAGATGGCATCTCACACAATAGATGGAGGACCTCAAAATATACATGGGATAATGGGGTAGCCATTGTAAATGTTCTAGAAGTTTGGAATCATCTAGAACATGGTTCATAGGGTCATCATATGTATATATATAGGGGATCCCTCCCCCATCTATATATATTTTCCTTTACCCGCTCCCGATTATAGTTAGTAAAATGATATCCCCATTACTACATATGTGATATCTTTCTCTTTGATCAGTACATAAATCAATCAACTATTATCTCCAACCCTATCCTTTCTCCTTGGCTTGTGCATACATACATGTAAATATTTATATCCCATCGAAGGATCCTTCATCTAAAGAGCCTAACCTAGCCAAGTTATAGAGCATTCCCTATATCTATATAGTAGTATCATGAACCGATCTCTACTAAAATATACTCGTTGGCTACCCTATAGATAGCAAGGGGTAAGGCCATCAGCTACCATGATTTCATTTCTTCACATGATGCATTGAATGAACATTGAATCATTTCCTAGGTTCATTGCATCCTACATGTATGTCACCATCACCTTAAAACTATTTGATGTTGCATCCTTGATGTCGATCATTGCGTGATCACTAGAAAGGAACCCTTTTTATAAAATAATGTTCAACATAATCAGCCACATGTTTCCTATGGTGGTGGTGCTCACTAGAACACAAAACATGCGCGCGCGCACACCACGCACATGCACATGCACACACACACACACACACTTACACTTTATTACCATTCGAGCACAACCTTAAAACAAGAATAAAAATATTATAGCTTTCTTGTACATTCCTTTGGGATTATTTAGGTATAGAATTTATCATTTTTTGTTATAATTGCTTACCCACCACAAAAGAAGAGAAGAAAGGGAATATTCTTTTTATTGTTATATGTGTTCATCAAATAATGAATTGTGTTTCATGCTAGTGTAGATAAAATAGAAAGGATGAGGATGACTAATGATGGACCTTCCTCTACCTCTATACCATGGAAATGTGGCCATACATGCATGCTTTCCTTTTTGTAAAAACGTTTATCCATCTAAATACATTAAAGAGATACTTTCTTGAAGTACAAAGGACTCGGATGGGGGTGAATCAATCCTAAAATTATTATTACTCGATTACCAAACCATGTGTGCTTATTAAGATATACAACATTTATAACCATGTGTGTTTATTAAGATATACAAAATCAATCACAAGAGCATGAAACAAAGTACACAACACAAGAAAACCATATGTAAGTGGGAAACCCTCATGGGGAAGAAAACCCATTGAAACTATGCTTATATTACACAAATAAAAGAGATTTAGTAAAGTTCCATCTAACAAGGAGTACTAACCCCTAGTTTAGTAGAGCACCAACCATACAAGGAGTACCAACTGGAAACCCCTAATTTAGTGAAGCACCCACTCCACAAGGAGACTAAAAACCCCTAGGATGACCAAGAACCAACTCGAAAACTGAAGATGTTTGATCTCTAATTCTATTTCTGCCGGAATCGATGGAGATCTCTAGTTCAGCTCACAAACCCTAGCTCAAACCATAGGTCTTCAATCTTGCATAATATTGTTTTTCTCAACTTTACTTTTCTCAAAACACTTGCACATATGCTCTCAATCATTCCTCAACCTTTAATACTATTCCTCAGCATTCAAATCATTCCTTCAAACTTATAAAACAAATTCTTTTGGGTCGCACATTTCCCTCCAAGAGAACTAGCCCACAAATGGACTCAAAACACTAGCTTTATATGTTATTCTTAATCCAAACATGAGAGGGGTTGATCCCTCATGATATTTTTAACCCATAAAACATTAAAAATTATAATAAATTTATAATAATGGTCACATATGACCCATGTAGGTCAACCATGTCAAAACCTCCATCCATGCACCAACAAGCCTTAAAACCTACCATTGGAATGAGAAAAATCCACTCCTTCCAAAACCATGCTTATTCAAGATCCCATAATCACCAAAAATGAGTAATATATCATTTATACATCATACATGGTCGCAATTTACTTTAACTAATCGTATTATTGAATTTAATGGGCCCGTTGGCTCATTACCTTCACAAAACAATTGTTTCTAGCATCCAAATTTCACATTTTGACCTCAAGATCACTCAATCTGAACTAAAATATGGCATGTGACCAATCTATGGAAATCAAAAGACCTTTAAACCACATATAATAAAGTTATAGCTCATGAAACACCTATTGGTTCAAACCAACATCTTTTGTCTTCACCAAAACAAGCTGCCCAAACACCGCTTTTCAAACTCATCTAGTTTACACCTTTATTGTAACTTTCAACACCTCAAAATTCCTTAAATAGATGAAACATTCACCCCTCTTCATTTATCAGGTGATATAAAGCATCAAATCAACCATTTTATGCTTTAACCTACTCAATCTTTCAAAGACGAACAACCATATCCTAAAAATACAACTGCAAACTTCTTTCTAAAATGACCCGAATGACCAACCAAATCACCTCATTATGAAACAATCTATACCTCACTAGAAATATATTTGAATCCTATTTCCATAAAATATTTTAACTCCTTCTAAATACAAGTGGAAGGCCTTCAACCAAGTTGATCTCTACAAACTACTTTGTATGCCTTCTTAGACTCAAGAATTGGCTATGAGCTCAACTCACTCCAACACATCAAAAATAACTTACACACTCATCCAAATAATGAAACACATATAAAAATTATTTTTAATCACTCGAAACCTTCAAAAATCTTAAAAATTTCTGAATCAACATCTTAACTCATGTAGACCTTAGCACCCTGCTAAAACAAGCATCCTCCAAACTTGACCTTAAAAGAACATGTCATAATTTATTCATACCATGTCCAAACCTCACGTTTGATACACCATTGTAAAAAATTTGAACCATATTCACAACAAAACTTGAATGGAGTCCTAACTCCCCATGTAGCTCCTCCAATCTCAATTTTACTTCAGGATGCACCAAATTGCCCCAAAAATCAGTCCTCCTAAATAGGGCACACTTTTTAATTTTTCAGAATCAACATGACCAAAAATATTCATGAACATATATAATAACTCTTTGGCTAACATAAATCCCAATTTAGTCATTGCCTTCTTTGGACATGATTCTCCTCGAACTGGAACTCTTTAGAAACAAGCCAATTTAGGTGGGGCCCACATATTGTCACCAGCTCTATCTCACCTTTCTAGAAATATAGAAGAGTCCTATACAATATAGATTCATCAAATTTTCATAATCAGTAAAAAAATCCCACTATACCTCATCTTCTACAAGTATCTCCTAGCTAGGGTTTAGTTAGGGTTTCAAACCACTTTAGCTTCTTAATGATCATTCATAAAAATGTGACGATAAAACCACCTAATTATTTTTTGAAATATTAATAACTGACCTAAGAATATATTCCAAATATCTCAGGTCCCCATGCAAATAATACAGTTCATAACGAGCATCATAAGGTCCAACTTTGTTTGAAAAACACACTATTACTTACCCGGTTTTTCCAAAACTTGCATAACTTCAAATTCCTTCTTCAAAATGACCTGAAATTTGTCATGAAGCATCATGACAACCTGATATAACTTTCCATAATCACCACATATCCCAAATATTCCTAAAACTCTCTAGCAAATCTCATTTACATGTGCCAAACTATTTGTTTCTCACCGTGTTGCTTCCCAACGACCTCATAGAAGCACCAAACCCGTGAATGCGGACCTAAAAATCACCATAAATTCCCTATATACCATTACTATGATGATACCATGCTTGGAAAGTACTATTTTATTTCCAAAACGCACATATCTCATCAGACACTTAAAATTGGTTACTCAATTTAGTGTCCCTCTCATCCATTTACTTGCTTGGGTAACCTGGGGCACGTTTTACGTCACCAACTATCCCCTGGGATATTATCCAATTTGTGATTTAATCACTTACTCTAAATTTAATTCACCCCATCATATCTTGCCCATGAGTGATTAAATATTAAATATTTAATTACGCTTCTCCCCATGCATCTTAATCACTTATCCACCCCAAATTTATTCTATCTATGTATCGTATCTATTTTTAATCTTCCCTAAGCGGGATATTTTCCGTAGTCGGGGATAAGTCTTATCTTTCTCGAAATCGATCATTTTTGCCACCTCGGGAGTCTTTTCCGTGATCGGCGCCGACCCATATAGTCGGCGCCGATTTTCTAGGAGCGCGTCGATTATAAAAGCAAGCCCAGAGCCCGGCTTAGGGGACCGAAAAGAGACCACGAACGAGCGAAAAAGCGAAGGCGAAAAAGGAAGCACTTACGCACGAACAGAGAGCGAGAGAGATACAGGTTGTGAGAAAGAGATATCTTTTAGCATCAATTGTATCAAATTAGGGCAGATCCTGTCCGAATCAATCCCTGAGAGGAGCACCGTTACTCTGTCCCTGTCACATCGCATCATACACCACCATCATCATCACGGTGACTCTGTTCAGAGTGTCTCACCAACTTCGGCACATCCAGCAGACCACATTCACCTTCCAATTCCCGAATCTTATCGCACAGTCCCTGATTGATCGATCTGCCTCCAATCGACGCCGATTCTACCCAGTCGACGCCGATCCGTCTCAATCGACGCCGATCTTAGTCGAACGACGCCGATCAATCTCAATCGCCGATTCTACCCGGTCACGCTGATTTCCTGCGAGATAGGTAAAGGACACAGGTAACACAAATCCGTGCATTATTTCCTAGTTCCCTATTTTACGTACTTTACATGCATTTGTTTAGATTCTGTCTTATTACTGCAATCAGAAGATCTAGCTTTTTACTTACATCTTTTATCATGTATGCTTCTTTTCTTAATTGAAAACGTGGACTGACATCCGCCGAGGAAGCTTATCGCTTCTCGGACCCGCTTCTCGGGCAGTCCACCTAAATATCTTTTAACGTGGTCTTTTTCTGTCAAGCATCGGTGTTTTGCAGGATACACGGATCTATTGTGCGAGTTGCTCGTGTGCGCCCGTCTTATCTACATCGGCTTCCTCATTTGTCTACATCTTCGGATCTTATCCATCAGGTATCGATTTTATTGGAGTTTTTCAGGGTTTTTGTGTTTAGTTTGGTGCATTAACTTGGACAGGTAACAAGCGTGAAATTCTTGATCTACATTATGCCCTTGGTGAACGTACCTATAATTGTGCCAACTTCAACGGAAGCATCTTCGATTTTGACCCTTCCTATCTCTTTTCCTACAGTAGTTTCACCCATGATTACTGCATCAGAAGTAGTCCCTTCGCAAGGAACTGCTTCTTCATCACCCCCTTCTTCCATCACTAATGTTACTTTGCCTATTAAGGAAAAATCAAAAGAAGTAGCACCAACACCTATACACTCGGTTCCTGAACCTAAACCGAGACAACCAAAATCTAACATTACACCATCAGTATCTCCCCATTTGCTCCCCCGAAAAGGTTACAATCACCTTATGCCGTTGAAGTTGTCACCATCCCTGAAAAAGGAAAGCCCATATTTCGGACCATCAAGACTCTTGGTGCTCTTCCACAAAAATCTCTCTCTACGCCTCATAAACGATTGGATTTTCCCACTGAGAAGGCATCTTCTTCTACACACTTATCAAAGCCATCATCTTCTTCTACAACACATTCTTCACCAATACCCCGAAAAATAGACTTACCTACTAAAAAGACGTCACCTCTTCTATCAGGATCATCATCTTCATTACCAAAAACCAAGGCACCCTATGTCCCTCCGATTACACCTACTTTGGGAGCTTCTTCCTCTTCTAAACCGACATTACCTCAATCATCAGTAAATTCGACCAAGCAACCCCCTTTGTCTCCAAAGACCGCAAAATTTGTCACATCTCCATCATCTTCAAAATCTATTTTAGGGGCTCCTCCTCCACCAAAGTCAATCATGTCTCACTTACTCCCATCTCAAGTGCCCAAGACTGCTCCTCCAAATGTCCAAACAAATAAGAGGATCCCTAAAAAGACTATTAAACCTAACATGCAAGTTCTTTTACCTCGGCAGTCGGTTAATGTAAAAGAACCACCTTCATCATCTCTATCCTCCTCTTCGTCTACCGGATTCTATACCGAAATCCTTCATCAACTTATCCAATCTTCATCCATAACTCTTCCTCCGATTAAACCTTATAACCCTAAAGGAGTTAAACCTACTGGTTTAACTCGATCTGATTTTTGCTTACCACTTGTACCCAGGGTCATGATACTCGAGGGATGTAAAGCTCTTGAAGCCGTTGTCAAGAACCTTCGGAAGAAAGTGACCTTTTCTTTGGAGGAGGAGGAACAAGTACCTCCTGTCACCTTAGCCTCATCTCGAGCCCCAACAATCCACTCGGACCTCGGTGGTTCCACTCCACTTGATCTTCCACCTTCTCAAATTGACACAATTCATATCGCCACTAGAACCCAACACTATGATAACCCATCTTCATCTTCAAAGATCTCGACCACGAGTTGTCATTTCTGCAGCCCCGAAGGTGTGTCTCCTTCCTCATCGCCTCACGACCCGGTCTCTATTCATGCTACACCTCGGGCTCAAGTTCCGTGTCATTGAGGAGAGTGTTATGAAACAACTTACCCAGGGCTCCGGTCAAAATGTCTCTTTTGACCTCATCCAATCCTCTCCACAACATCGCTGGGCTCTAATCGATAATGCGTGCGCGTCGCGGTTGAATTCGAGATGAGCTGACCCTCTACGAGTTGGTTGTTGGATTGAATAGACTATCAACCACCATTTCTTTTGAAGATTCAGAAATTCCTTCTCTTTCTTCCGAGGATTTGGGGCTCCCTCTTTATCACGGTCCAAATCAATAACACTACCTTAAAACGTGTTATGATCGATAATGGAGCTGCACTCAACGTCATCTCCTCGCACACGTTTGAGCAACTTAAGTTACCAAGAATGTGGTGTCACCCCACCCTTTTCCCTTCGATCATTTAACGATCACCTAACATTACTTTAGGAACTATGGTCTTACCCATTCGAGTAGGTAAGAAGGCTTGCTTCATGAACTCTTCTACATCGTCGAAGGAAAATTCCACTATAATATGATCCTCGACACTCCTGGATTCGCGCGATGCATTGTGTCCCATCCACCCTCCATCGATGCCTAAAATATCAATATGAGGGCAAAATATATACTCATCCAGGAGATCCTTTTCCTTCCGCACAATGCGACATGACCACAAGATCTGCCCCTTTAAAAGAAAATGCATGTTCTCCTGATGGGGCCTCATCTTCTTCCATACCTGCAACCAAACTACCGGATTTACAAAATCTAGAAGAGACATTGCAGCGTTTCTCACTAGGAGAGCTTCCTCTCTTTTCTTTTGATGCCCATCTCAAACCTAATGAGTATGGTAGACTAGACAAACAACCTGAATATCAACCAGGTCTCGGTCGCATCGTCACCATTGGTCTCGCCTTCAATCAATAGACTAATTTCATCTACGGTGGTCTTGATACGCCTCACTATCGCCTTGATTCTCCTCCTAGGACCAAACCTTACTCAACGAGGGTTTGATTATCTCTGAGAATCCCACGTTTGCAAAAACTTATCTATATCGATGCGCGTGGAAAGGTTTTGGCCTGGGAAAATATGAACAAGGTATACATGACCTCAAGTCCATTCCTACTCTCATGCCACATCAGAAATTTGGTTTAGGGTTTAAACCCCTTTCAAAAGCCACCGTCACTATTCTTGATGAGCCTCTTCCTACGGAAGAACCATCTTCCCCCACTAAATCAGAAGCATCACTTGATGTGGACGATGACATTTCCATCCCACCTAACTTTTTTTTTTTTATCAATACCATTTCCTTAGGGCCATTAGCCTATGAGACTAACAATCGGTCCGCTTCTATACCATTAATCTTCCCTGAAATAGTTGGAGACGACTCTCCTACTATCAACACTATCCACTGTGCGGATGATGATTCTGTCCTCACCTATCTGGGGGCAGAGGATTCATATCTCCCCAAAACTATTCCTTCGACACGTCTACCCTTCTCAACGAAGCCACTGCCGACCTTAATATAGGGACTTCAAGACCTCGCATCATTAAGGTTGGCGTCTCTTAATCCACGAGAATTAGGGACTTTACCACTTTTCTTTCCAAACATTGTCGAGCCTTTGCTTGGTCATACGGAGATATGCCAGGGCTCGATCCCGATATGTGTGGTCCACATATCGTTACTCTTCCCAACATCAAGCCGGTTAAGCAAAAATTATGTAAAATGCACCCTCGAGTAGCTCTTCTTGTTAAAGAAGAGTTGCGTGCCGCTTTCTCGGCTAACTTCATCCAACCATCGATTATCCACAATGGGTGTCCATGTAGTACCAGTAACTAAGGCTACTGGGAAAATTCAAATTTGTACCGACTTACGGGATCTTAATCTTTCCTGTCCAAAAGATGATTTTCCTCTACCTAATATCGACCAACTCATAGATTTAATCATGGTCATGAGATGCTTTCTCTTATGGATGGTTTCTCTGGGTATAATCAAATCCTCATCGCACCAGAAGACCAACATAAGACTTCCTTCATAACTCCTTGGGGGACCTTTTGCTATCGTGTCATGCCTTTTGGTCTTAAGAACACAGGAGCAACCTATCGGGCCGAAGCAATGACCTACATCTTCCATGATCTCTTGCACAAAACTGTGGAAGATTATGTTGACGATCTCCTCGGCAAGTCCAAACGTCGTCAGGATCATCTTTTCATCCTTGCACCTCTCTTTGAGAGGCTTATCCGCTTTTGTCTTCGTCTAAATCCAGCTAAGTGCGTATTTGGCGTTCTCCTTTGGTAAACTTTTAGGTTTTATCATTTCCATCGGGGTATTGAAGTCGACCCATAAAAATAAAAGCCATCCTTGAGATGCCTCCCCATCTAACTTGAAGCAACTCCAATCTCGAGGGCGTCTTGATCGGTCGTCGTTTTATCTCCCAATTGTTGGACCGTTGTCAACCTTTTCACCATCTCCTCCGTAAGAATGTTCATTTTGAATGGGATGAACATTGCCAAAAGGCCTTTGATGATCTCAAAGCTTATCTTCTTTCTCCACCCATGCTTACACCTCCACGCGAAGGGGAGCCTTTCTATCTTTATATCTCTCGTGATTGACCATGCTCTGGGAGCCATGATTTCGCATTGGGACACTTGTGGTAAAGAACAAGTACATGCTATTACATCGTCGCACCCTCCATGAGTATGAGACACGTTACTCACGAGCTGAAAAGCTATGTTGTGCTCTCTTCTTCGCAACTTCTAAACTTCGTCATTATCTCCTTAATCACAAAACTTACATTGTCACAAGTGTCAATCCACTTAAGACAATTCATGCAAAGCCTTATCATAATGATCGTATAACTCGTTGGCTTATGCTCATGGCAAATTTGACCTCGAGTTTATCCCGAAAGGCTATCAAGGGTCGGTTATTGCGAGATCAATTAGCCGATGCTCCTCTTCCCAGGACACTCAAGACCCCTTGCTCAATTCCCCATGAATATATCCAACAAATTGATTTTGGTCTATCTCCATTTAAAGTAAAGCTCTTCTTTGATGGATCCAAATGCCAGCAAGGGGGAGGTGCGGGTTTCGTGATGATTCCTCCTTGGGGTACGCCTATCCCAGTTGCACACAAATTAAACTTTGAGTGCACCAATAATATGGCTGAGTATGAAGCTCTTGTCTTAGGTCTTCAAAATACCATTAATCTCGGCACTCGTCATATTGACATCTTCGGTGATTCTCGAACTCATCGTTAATCGAGTCACGGGTGTCTATCAATGCAAGAATGATATCCTTCAAAATATCGTGATATCATTCTCGCTTCAACTCCAATCTTTCGATAAATTCACTATCCAAGCCATTCCTCGCCGCTAAATCGATTCGCAGATACCATGGCCTCATTAGCCTCACTTATCCCACCTTTACAAGACTCGCGTCTTTATGTGGGTCATGACAACAATTAGATCAACCATCTCATCTTGGGCAACTAACGTCAATCAATGCTGTCACAACCCATACTCAGGATGAGTGGTATCAACAGATAGTTGATTATCTATCTCATTCGGTGCTTCCTCCAGATCTGACTTCCAATGGTAGAAGGTCTTTTGTCCAACGCGCCAATCGCTATACTATCCTAGGCGGGATTCTTTACAAACGCGGCTTTGATGGTATTTTGCTTCGATGCCTCAAAACCCATGAATCATCTAAAGCTATTCAGGAGGTCCATGACGGTATCTGTGGTGGACATTTTAGTGGCTTAGCTGTAGCTAAGCGCATTTTACGTTTGGGATATTATTGGCCTTCTCTTAATCAAGATTGTTGTGAATACACTAAGAAGTGCGTCAAGTGTCAGCAACATTCCAATCTCACGCACATCCCTAGTCAGGCTTTGCAACCTGCGGCAGATTTGTGGCCTTTTTCGCAGTGGGGTCTTGATCTTATTGGTCTCATCAATCCCCGTTCTTCACAGCGTCATCATTCTATCATTACACTTGTTACCGAGTACTTTACTAAGTGGGTAGAAGCTATCCCTCTTTCTTCAACAAAGGCTAAACCCATAGTTGATTTCGTCTATCAACACATCATTTGTCGCTTTGGCGTTCCACATAAGCTAATCACAGATAATGGTAAGTCTTTCAAGAACGCTGATTTGCAGAATCTCTCTGCAATGCTTTCAATATCAAGCTCGGTTTTCTTCTCCATACTATCCTCAAGCTAATGGTCAAGCCGAGCGTCAATAAAACTTTGCGTAGTATCCTCGCAAAGGTAACTAGTCGAGTGGGCAGGATTGGCATTTACATATCCCTTTTGCTCTCTGGGCTTATCGGACTAGCATTCGTATCCTACTTTGGTGCTACTCCCTTCTCTCTCGTCCTATGGGTGGAGGTCAGTCCTTCCTTTGGAAGTCCAAATCCCATCTCTCAGTGTTTCTCTCGGAGAATTTGTCTCCGATGAGGATTATCTTCAAAGCCGTCTAGCACAACTTGAATTATTAGATGAGTGGCGTCTTAACACTCTTGAGCATCATCGGGTCTATCTTGAGCATGTCAAACGTGCTTACAACAAGACTTGCAACATCGTGACTTCAAAATTGGTGACCTTGTTCTTAAGGAAAATCAAAATGTCACTACACTCGAAAGAAGTCAACGTGGTAAGTTTGCTCCCAACTGGATGGGCCCCTACATTATCACTCATAAATATGGGTCTGGGGCTTATCGTTTATCCTCCATGGATGGTGTACCTGAGGCGGAACCTCTCAATGCCTTGCATCTACGGCCCTTCTATTGTTAAAATCTATCTTACACAAATCTAGTCGCAACTCGATCTTCCATCCGTTCTAATAACAACCAGTCATCTACTTTTGTGGTGATTTGAAATCGTGTGGTTCTCCGCCTATTGCCTCATCTACCTTAAATATGAGTATCGCGGCTCTACTCATTGCACGTTTCTTTTGGATATGTTCCTCCTCATGGTAGGAATACCTTAATCACCACTTCATCTGTCCCAAGTACTTATCTTAATTGGATCTACTCGGGGCATGAGTACATGTTCTTCTATGCTCTCTTCCCCTCCATCTGATCTATCTAGGTCTAAACTCAGCTTCTTCCAAAGAGTTTCAAAAAAAAAAAAAAAAGATGCTATCCAAAAGATAGACTGATCCCTTGAAGGACAGCTATCCATACATTATCAAGTGAATCAAAAAGAAAATAGACCATACCCTCGAAGGATGGCTATCATTAAAATTCAAAATACAGACCGCTCCCTTGAAGGACGGCTGTTTCTCAAAGAAAAATTCAAGGCTTCTTGTAATTAATCAGCCTTCCAGTCAGTTTATAGCATCAGCATCGGCGGACTTCCCGCATCGATCGGTCTTTCCATATCAAGCAAACTTCCCGCATTGATCGGTTTGCTTTTACGCCAAAATCATGAAGCTAAGATTTAAGACCTTTTGTCGATCATATGGAGAATCCTATTTTCCTATCATGGACATGTATCCTGTCCTTGTAAATTCCAACAAGATACTTACTTTTCTTTCCATTTCTATCCTAGATCTGGTTTGCGACTAGTTAGTGTCAAAGGTTTATTTTAATCTTATATAGGGCCTTGTATGCTTGGTCTTTCGGTTTCTTATTTGGATCTTATCTATGGTCGGTTGGAAGTCCGACTTATCATTTCCTTCTTTTTCCGAGTGTCTTCTCTTCTAAGTCACGGTTGTTTCCATTTACATCTTTGGCTCTTGCGTCTGTTAAATTGACATTTCGCATGTTAATTCAATCACAATTTATCTTCTATCAAAGTTCCTCTTATCTATCAAAACATCTATCTTTATTCATTTCTCATTAAAATTACATCTATCTATACATCAAACACATCTATCTATTTACCCATCAAAATATTTAAAATATGTACATCTAAGGTACGTTGTATCTAATCTATATATCAATCACATCCATCAATCTATCCACCAAAATGTACATCCAAGGTACATTATATCTATCCATATCTAATCCAAACATCAAACACATGTACATCCAAGTTACATCACATCCATCTATCAAAGTTATATCCACATCACATATATTTCTATCATCTATCGATCCTATATCCATCCAATCACATCTATTTTATCCACATATCAATCTATCTAATCACATATATTTCTATCATCTATCAGGTCTATATCTATCCAATCACATCTATTTTATCCACATATCAATCTATCTAATCACATCTATTTCTATCATCTATCACCTATACCTATCCAATCACATCTACTTTATCCTCTGTCGGTATATATCTATCTAATCACATCTATTTCTATCATCAAGCGGTCTACATACCTATCCAATCACATCTATTTTATCCTCTATCAGTCTATATCTATCCAATCACATCTATTTTATCCTCTATCAGTCTATATCCATCAAATCACATCTATTTCTATCCTCTATCAGTCTATATCTATCTAATCACATCTATTTATATCCTCTATCAGTCTATATCTATTCAATTACATCAAATCACATCTATTTCTATCCTCTATCAGTCCATATCTATCCCATCACATCAAATCATATTTATTTATATCCTCTACATCTATGTCTATCCAATCACATCTATTCATCATCTATCGGTCTATTTAGGTCAGCGCCGATTAGTCTGATCGACGCCGATTTGCCGTATCTTCTTGCCATAGTGTTGATGCTTGGCTTATCTATCTGATCATTGTTGTGTGCTGAATTTTGCCATTTAGCACATATTTTTCGATATCACCATCTATTTGAGTTTGTTCCTTTGCGTGGAGCACTCGCTTTTGTTTGGCCGCTTAGAGTTACGCGGGTGCAAACTAGTAGAGTACTAACGTCCCGGATTTATGGACCGTCTAGTTGTCCCTACCAATGTGTCTCTCTTTTGATGCTTTGACTATTTTGCGGTTCTCCTTACACTCATGGGTGCTGTAGGCACTAACGTCGTCTCATGAGGAGACCGCTAGTTTTCCCTACCAATGTGAGTTCCTTGAGGTTCTTTGCCTTTTTATTTATTTTTGTGCATCGTTAATGATCGAGATCTACTCAGGACATCCAGTTGGGCACCTTGCATTTTTCATCTACCTTTTTCAAACTTGGGATCATCTCGTTCTATCATCCATCCCATCCCTAGTTTGAGGGGGATCACATCACCACAAATTATTCCCTTCTTCCATCCCTTTGTTTTTGTCTCATAACCTTGCTTATATCGAGTTACTTGACAAAAAGGGCAAAATGTAGACACTTAAAATTGGTTACTCAATTTAGTGTCCCTCTCATCCATTTACTTGCTTGGGTAACTTTGGGGCACGTTTTTCGTCACCAACTATCCCCTTGGGATATTATCCAATTTGTGATTTAATCACTTACTCTAAATTTAATTCACCCCATCATATCTTTCCCATGAGTGATTAAATATTAAATATTTAATTACGCTTCTCCCCATGCATCTTAATCACTTATCCACCCCAAATTTATTCTATCTATGTATCGTATCTATTTTTAATCTTCCCTAAGCGGGATATTTTCCCGTAGTCGGATAAGTCTTATCTTTCTCGAAATCGATCATTTTTGGCCACCTCGGAGTCTTTTCCGCGATCGGCGCCGACCATATAGTCGGCGCCGATTTTCTAGGAGCGCGCCGATTATAAAAAGCAAGCCCCGAGAGCTCGGTTCTAGGGACCGAAAAGAGACCACGAACGAGCGAAAAAGTGAATAGACGAAAAAAAGGAAGCACTTACGCACGAGCAGAGAGCGAGAGAGATACGGGTTGTGAGAAAGAGAGATCTTTTAGCATCAATTGTATCAAATTAGGGCGATCTGTCAGGTCAATCAATCCTCGAGAGGAGCACCGTTACTCATGTCCCTATCACATCGACATCGCACACCACCATCTATCATCTGGTGACTCTGCTTTCGATGTCTCACCAACTTTGGCACATCCAGAGACCACATTCACCTTCCAATTCCCGAATCTTATCGCATGACCCCTGATTGATCGATCTACCTCCGATCGGCGCCGATTCTACCCGATCGGCGCCGATCCATCTCAATCGGCGCCGATCTTAGTCGATCGACGCCGATCAATCTCAATCGACGCCGATTCTACCCGATCGATCTTGATTTCCTGCGAGATAGGTAAAGGACACTCTGTAACACAAATCCGCATTATTTCCTAGTTCCTATTTTCGTACTTTACTGTTGTTTAGATTCGGTCTTATTATTACTGTAATCGGAAGATCTAGCTTTTACTTACATCTTTTATCATGTATGCTTCTTTTCTTAATTGAAAACGTGGGTGACATCCGCATAGAGAAGCTTGTCGCTTCCCGGACCCGCTTCTCGGGCGATCCACCTAAATATCTTTTAACGTGGTCTTTTAACATCAAGCATCGGTGTTTCAGGGATACGGATCTATTGTGCGAGTTGCTCGTGTGCGCCCGTCCCCATCTACATCGGCTTCCTCATTTGTCTACATCTTCGGATCTTATCCATCAGGTATCGATTTTATTGGAGTTTTTCAGGGTTTTTGTGTTTAGTTTGGTGCATTAACTTGATAGGTAACAAGTATGACGCGAAATTCTTGATCTACATCTACCTCATTCTACATGGTCCATGTCTAGAAACAAGCCGAAATGACACGACATAATGCTTTGATAACCCATGAATCGACCATGGTGACTTAATGAAAACTCAAGAACACATGTAACAAACCTAATATACCATTTATGACATCATGAAAACCTTTAATCATCTCTAGATATCTCAAATAGTGAATTTACTTTCTCAACTATGCACTTTAAATCTATAGACCTTCACCAAACTTGACACAACCACTCAATCTTCATGCTTGAAATTTTTACAACATCATATAGAGACTCATACTACATCATGACACCATTTTCCATTAATGGGGTTGACATAAATGAAAACACTAACACATAATGTCCAACATACTTGAGGGCATGAATAATGATATAATGTCAAGTCACTTACAAAATTTTCATCAATGTATATAATACTCACTAAAAAAAAATTCAACTGAAAATGATCTCTGAGGATATTATGAGTGCAAGATGATCCCTAAATCTCCTAATCCATTTTAGAACTCGAGATCATCTTGAGATATTTCACGATATTAAGAACTCGAAAAAATAGCCTATAGAAGCAAGTAATGGTCCGTTGAAATTTTTGACCAAGTAAAATTCAAGGACTACGCGCAGTCTGTGATGTGGACGAATTTCTTTGTGACAAGTAGCATAGTTGATATGAAGAGAAAAAAATGTGTTTTGGATGTCGGTCTTTGACACTTGGTCTGCGAAATGGTGGGCCTCGTTATTTGTTGACTAGGGGCCCTCAACCGTGTTCCGCACCCTTACGGCAGAGAGGGGTAGCTTGGCATCCGATTCATATTGCCATTGTAGAGTGCAATTTGTATACATATGCCACTTTGTGTGTATATCCCCTACATGTGGGATATTATTACAGGGTTCTATAGTGCATTGCAATATAGGTATAGCTTAGTTAGTTGATGATTAAGATTCAATGTGTATATGTAGACAGAGTTCTTGTTGACAATTTTTGCACTTATGCAAAAATGGGCAGCTCGAAACTTCGTCATTATGATGAAAGTCATAGGTGAAGTATACCTAAGCTAAGGAAGTTTTGATATCATTTGTTACTGTTGAATTAGTTACAAGATTAAATGAAATCTGTAGTTATGTGTGCTATCACAAAACATAATAGATCACATAGTCTACAATTTCATGCCATCTTCAGAATAGAACACAAAGCCCCAAAGGACAACTATGTTTTCTTGATGAAGACAAAAAATTACAGAGTGGGTGAAGTCTTTGAGTTTTGAAGCAAAAGCAAATGTAAATATAGATATCAAAAATCGGGGTTCATTACTGAATTTTACAAGTTCTCGTCAATGTTCTTTCCTTCATGATTAAGACATTCAATTATGTTATTGATTTGTTTAGTTCATTATACAATCCATACAGAGAATCTAGAATGCAGAAAGGAATACACAACTCATTTTCAAAATTCAATGTTTTATTCTATAAGGAATTTTCAAATGTTACTCACACAAGTCGTGGGATGTAATCGAAAAGTAAAGTACAAATCTTTGAAATAAATGGTACACATGTATGAAAGAGAAAGAAAAGGAGTATGAGTGAACCCATCATTGCCTTGGGGTTTCTTTCTTTGATTGAAAACATCTCCATTTTCAGCTTCTTCTTTATCTCCATTGTAGAATCCACTAGCACTGAAAAGAAGAAAAGTTAACTGTCAGTTACGAGCTCAGGATCAATTCATATTCCTAGACTATCCTAATTCGTGCATATGAATCTCTAATAATAGGAGATGTAATTTACTTGAATATCAAACTGCATACATGCTTTATTTACTCAGAAAGAGTGAAAAAATAGAAAAGAGAATAAGAAACATGGACATAAGAGAGGCCAAAAAGCCTAAGTATTTTCTAACTATTTTCCTAAGTGTGTAGGTACAGGTTGCAGCCAAGGAAAAATAGACAAGTCATAAGTGCATGTAATAAAAGGAAGAATGTAACTCAAGGTTTCAATAACTATTCTGAAATGGAAGAAGTTACAGTGTAGAAGAGAAAATGGTAAATAGAAGAACACTTTTCAGTTGCAGCTAAAGGAGAAGAATCAGATTTTTGAAAGCTAAAGTTAACTAGAAAAGAAAGGTTACAGTTGAAAGGAATGAAGACAAGATTATGGAAAATTTTGACAGGGCTTCGCCATGTAAAATGGACATTTACAACTTTCCATCATGTTGTTTTTAACTACTACATGCTTAAAGGAACTATTTGAATCAAAAAATACAACTACTATAGCTGGAAATGGATGGAAGAGAGAATTCGGAAAAAAAATTTCCCAGGGCTTCGCCATGAAAATCAACATTTCAAATTTTCTAGCATACATAGAAAGTTGTATTTAAGCTCAAGCACAATATTGAAGCATAAAAGGAATGCAGTAAAAGTAACAGATTACAGTATCTAGATCAAGGCTTATGCCTGACAATGATATCAAAAATAGGTAAAGAATTGCTTGAAAACTATTATAGGGATCAAAGAGTATAAGTGTAGCTTCAGGATACAAATTAGCATTTTAAAGGTGAACTGAAGAAAGAGATGTATAAGAAACCCATTTCAGTTAGTGGTGTTTCAACACCATTCAACCTTATGAAGCCCAAAATAATCAATGTTCAGTCGAATATTGAAGAGATCACAATGAAGAAAGAAATTCAATCACATGAACCCTTCTACAGGTAGGACAACGAAACAACCCATGTCTCATCTATGGTGGTAATTCGACATCCATCTAAATTTGATAGGTTACATATCAAGACATGCATTGCAACTCAATGATAAATAAGTGTTGGCATGTTATCCTGTAAAATTGACAAGGGAAATTTCGTAGGTAACCATACCAAAATTTCCGTTTTGGTCCCCCGTTGAGGTCTCTTAACATTCAGAATGGCATAAAATCCCTTTTCGAAAAATATAGTTTTAGAACTTGGTCATTTTTAACCTTTTGGGTTAGGTGCATTTTCTTTCACGTTACATCAAAGAAAACTATGCCCACTATATTCCTTTGGTGCATTCTAGGGAGTTTCAACACTCCAAATTTTGCGCCTCTCTCCATGTTGCGCCAAAGTGCATGCACCAACTTGTCAACACTCCAAATGTTGCGCCCCTCAATGGTGCGCTAAGGCGTTGAAAATATAGTGTCGACACTTCCAAAGCTGCGCTATGGCACAAATATTTTCATGTCGACATCTCCCTAAGTGCACCATAGAAAAATTTGGTGGTGCATTTATTACACCTTTTGCTATATATAGGCGCGTCCAACCTGTCATTTTCACAATTCAAAAAATGTGAAAAAGTTATTCCTCTGTACTTGTCATCATTCCCTGTCGACACCCCCGCATGTTTCCATTTGTCACATTCGCCAATCATACATCGTACCTTTATCGTTATATATTCCTGGTAAGTGGCCCTTGCTTTTCTTGTGGCTTTGTTATGGTTTTTTCTGTTGGTTTAGGTGATTAGGATTGATAATAAACAATGAACCTAAGAAGATAATGCAATCCCAACCCATTTTGCAAAAATCCCAAGTACTCACTCCAAACCCTTGTCCTCCTTCCGTATCTACATATCGGAAGACCTCTCGCCACGAAACAACTCGACTCATTTTCCTTTATTCCTATTGTGCTAAAGTTTTCCCTCCTAACCATCAAAACCTGCCAAAAGAGTGAAAATCATATATTTTTGCAAACACTCACTGTTTTTCCTTCGCTAAAGTTTCATTGTTATTTCATTAAACATATAGTTGCAGCCATAGGCGCACTGTCCCTGCATATGGCATAATCCTTCTCCGCACCTTGTAAAACTCCAAAAATTCCTAAAGCACAAGCACAGCACAAGTGCATATACAAGTATACAACGATAATGCATGTTGTGCAAGTCCTTCCTGCCATGCAAAGCTTAAATCTCGCTGGCACATCTTACCTTAAATGTTGCATCTTTTGCATCCACGTCTTGGCACATCATAATATTTAGCAACATACCACATTTGTGCCAATGGTGCACCCTAAGACCTTGCTACATCAAATAGATTTGCACCCTAGTTAAAACCATCCATATGGTGCAAGTGCACATCCATTGACACCAACATCTAGAATGTTGTGTGTAGCCTTTCCATGCCCCGCACTCGATTTTTGGCGTTGTTTTCTCCCATGCAACACTTTCCCAAAGTGTTCCTTGCTTTTCGAGAACTCGCACTGCTGCAACTAAGAGCTTCCTTGCGCCCGCAGGCTTGTAAATTGATAAATTTTCATTCTGTAAGCTTTGATGGATGACTTAACAGCTAACATGGCTCTTCTATGATGGACTTCCCTGATTCTTCTTGCAGATCAATAGTTGAACTCAGATTCACACATGTCTTCATCGAGTAAGAAGCCAACCAAGTCCAAGGGTAAAGCCAAGCTAACGGAAGAAGAAATGAAATATAAATACCAAAGGGTCAGGATGCTTGAATCCCTTGCAAGTGTGACCTAGATATTAGAGATTCAGAACTTGGCCACATTGACATGGAAGATTTTGGGCTAGAACCAAGAAGGTCACAGGCAGCCCATGGATGGATAAATTGGTTGGCTAGTGGTCTACACTTGCCGCAGTGGATCCCCGTAAGCACAATCAACAACGAGTTCATGATGTTAGTGGGTCGTTGTTATAATAAGGACACAAGATGTGTCGAAAATGAGAAGGAGAGGGTAATAATCAACCTCACACCGGAATTTTGAGATCATGTTAGGTATCCTCATCACCGACATTTTTGTAGTGGTAAGCCAAGAGGACTGCATGAAGACATGGAATGAAAATGAAGACAAATGCATGCAGCTGATGAATGAGGTGTACCTCAAAAACAAGAAGGTAACAAGCAGGTGGTCGTAAAGTCATTCATTGCAGTGACTTTTCAGAGGAGCCGAGTGACACCATCACCTTCCCGAGTAGGGTATTTGGACTTCTTGATGCCCATTACTTTCATAAGAGGATGCTCGGTATTTAGAAACCATGAATAAAAATTTTCCCGATCGCGCTTTGAGTGGGGAGAGATTATCAGCAGCAAGACAATCTCCGAGTAGCTTCAACAAATTTCAACAACTGGGAAGTTCTATATGAACTCCTACGTGGTATATGTTTCTGCCTCAGAGAGGGACTACCCAACATTGAATCGATGGGGTATGGCCCTAGGTCAAAATATATGAGTACTATCTAGAGTTAAGACTGGAAAATAGCATAGCCCAATTTAGCAAAGTCAACGACGTCTTCTTCTATGGTGTCATCTGTCTCTTGAGGCCCAACATGACTCACGGTCGGACAACCAAAAGCATGGTCACTACCATAGAGAAGTGGGGAGCGTTATTCACGCAATTCCCCACTTTCACCTATCTTAGAGCCACCAACTTCTTAGGAGAGCCCACCAAATTACCAAGGTATGCGGGACCCAAGTTGATCCTATTGGAGCTGTCTAGACAGCTTATCACATACCATGAGAAGTGTTTGAAAAGGAAGAAGGGTGGAACTCCATTCCCCCTCACAAAGTGGCGTATACCTACACTTCACAGCAAATCCTCGGGAGATGTTTGTAGAGCTTGAATTGCTTAACTTAAAGCATAATTTCTCAAAATGAGGCCAACCTTTAATCTCGTGATTTCCTTCCAATGGCAAAGATCGATCTAATTCACATCCCTCGATCGAAGATATCTACATTGATCTATATCATGAATTCGAGCTCGATGAAAGGATCACTCCCGCCCGGCCCCCCGCAGAGATCATTCAATATGGTGTGGCCATTGTTCCAAAGGGCTTCCAAGCAACTGATCAAGAGTTTGATCAAGTTTATCTAGACACGGATGGGGACAATTGGCCATTTTCTAAAATTGATAGAAACAAGGCACCTCGGACTATTAAGGAAATGGTCAAAGGTATCAGACAGGGCATGACCGAGTATTGGTGTAAGAAAAATGGTCTCATCTACCTTGAGTATACTTTACCACGTCTCCTTGGGTAATTCACCCACTAAGTCAAGAAATTTCCTAAAGGAAAAGGATAAGATAAAGAGGGAGAGATAAGCACTTTGCTCGGAAGGAAATTCCCGAGAGCCTCCTTCCGCTAGGGAGCAGTAGTAAGCATGATATCCTTAAAAGAAGAAGAAGCAAGTAGAAGTGCTCCAACAGGCACATCCACTCAGATGTTTCCACTACTACAACTAGTGATGTTCCCACCGTCCCATCTCCCCGCTCCTCCTTCCTCCTCATGTCACTCAACCAACCACTCCTTTGGTTGTGTCTTCTTTCCCATCTTCTACCATTCCCCTTCCTCTTCCTCCATCTTCTCTTACCTCACGGATCTGTCCCCAGCATTTCTTCCTCATCTCACGCGATCCCTTCCACCCCCACAATTTCCTCTCCTACGCTGATTCCTAGCCCATGAGCATTGGAGAGGGCTGGCTTCTTTCTCAATGCCACCACCCAAGCGTATCAACACATTTCCCAAGTGTCCACTATAGTTGCTCCTTCTTCCACCTGTATTTCCTCTTCTTCCTCTTTTCCCACTCCCTAATTCCGTAATGGATCTCTGAACACCTGAGTCAGCACAAGAGGAAAGTCCCTATTGCACCTATGGACTTCTCCATTATTCTAGCTAAAGGGGCTAAGAAGCAAAAGGCTATAACCTGCTTCTCTAAAAGCACTTCAGGTGAAAGAGTTATGGAGATCGCATACCCTGATCCCACAAAGGAGAAAAAATATCTGTCTCCTACATATTTTACAGTGACTCAGGTCACAATGGGAACATCATCAAAGAGCCTGCAAGGAGAGGCCTTATCCATAGTGGATGCCCTTTGCAAAAAGCTTCAAGAAGTAAAGGAAGAGAAGAGAATATTAAAAGAACAAAACAAGCATCTTCTCCAAGCCCTGCAAAAGATGGGCAATGCACCTCCTATAGCTGCCACCGAAACTCCTGAAGCCCTTAGTCAGGAGAAGATAAATGAGTATGCCAAGATTGGCGAGCAAGGTGTAGCAGTGTCCACCTGGAGAGAGTAGATCCTCAAAGATAGTGAGGAAGTGATTACAAAGTTCATAGAGATGTATCAAAATATAGATCAAGCTAACAAGGAACTCTAGGAAATAGTAGGACCTATCTCTGAAGAATTGGACCATGCCAGGTTACAACACGAGACATTCCAGGAAGATGTTCAACTCGCCCAACGATGAATTAATGAAATTCGGCATCTTCGATCACCCGAGAGCACCCAAAAATTCCTCGCTGCTGCTCTAGACTATCAGGTTGACCAAATGGAGTTTGTCTTGGAGAAAATAGACAAAATCAAGGAGGAAGCCCTAGATGCAATGCATCAAATGGAGCAGATCGTCTTAAGGATGTCTCTAGGTTTTCTCACCCCATCATATGCCTTGAGGAAGGCAGATGATACTATTTATCTTTTTGAAGGAAATCGCATCACGGTGGTTTAGCATCGTGCCACTTTTGATATAGAATCTATCAACAACCTTCTAGCCTACCATGACTTTGTTGGATACTTGATGGAGGTAGGTAATTAATACTTCAAACTCGGGAAAGACTCAGAGATGAATGGGAGACTTACAAAGTCATCGGGGATCACACCAAGGGTCCCGCTCAGGATCAACTTCAAACAATGGTCAGCAAGTTCATGGAGTATTGAGCTCAATTTCACATTTCCTCTCCTGAGCAGAAGCAGGACACTCCTTTCCAGCCAAGGGATGATGACGAATAGGCTCCTTCCTCCTGGGATTTATCCCATTTTTGTAAAATATTTAAAAGAATGTTGGCACAAATGATGACATCATCCATGTTGCATCATGGGATGTTGTTATCCACAAAATTGCCCCAAAGTCAACTTTTGACTTTTAAATATTTTGTAAATAGTTGTTGGCTCCTTTTTGTCTTCTTTCTCCTTCTCCTTCTATAAATACTAGAATGCTTGTTGTATTCTCGTGTGAGAAAATTTGTATGAAAAATAGAGTGAGGAGAGAAAGACTTTGAGCTTTCTTGTAACAAAACATTATTAATACAAAATTGAGACTTTGTGTTGAATTCTTGTGTTACGTGTTAGATCTTTCTTAAGTTAGATCTGCATGCTTATTCTGTTGGATTCACCTATGCTTTTTCATTTGTTTATCAGTATTGCTTTGTTTGTTTATGTGAGTAAGTTTGGCTCTGTTTACTACCAACCTAAAACATAAACCCTCTGACCTTTCTACTTTGGAATTCATTTATTTTCTCCCTTCTGATCCACCTTTCTTCCATTCCTTCATTCCTTTCTTTACATTCTTCGCTCGGAACTAACTCTCTTTGGGATGAGATCCTAAAACCCCCTGGCGTGCATACTATAAGACTTACCAAAAGATTCCTCACTTTTGGTAGAATAGAAATAAACCAGTTTCACTTTGGTGTCTCAAAAGGGGCTATGCCTACACACTGCTTGGCCTATCTATCCATAGATCTGCCCACCTCGATGATTTTCGAGACCAATAGTTTTTGGTGAATCTAGTGGGGATAGAACCGAGATCTATGGTTATGCTATATCACCTAAAAGACACCAATAGTTTTTAAAGTGGTGGGGAGACTAAGAAAATAGATAAAACTATAAAAATCACTACCTGTTTGTAAATCTTAGCTCTTTGCTTAAAATCCAAAATTTTTGCAAAAGTGATCCAAACTGAAAATTTTCTTCAGAGATCCATAGATCTGGACCAATTAGAAACCTTTAGTTCCACTGAGTTTTTATAAAAACCCATATATTTCCATAGATATGAGATTCTAATATTTTTACAAATATTTTCAAACCCTTGCAAAAAATCAAATCTAAGATCTGAAAATCAGCTTACTAAGTTTACCATCATTTTATCCTCGTTAATCTTTTTCATTAAAGCTAATCGGTTTTCAAAAGAGGGATAAAATTAAATATTTAGAAAAGTACATGCTGCTGATTTTTGTTAGAAAAATCAGAAAATCAGCAAGTACAAACAAAAAGAGTTTTTAAATCTGCTCTAAAATCATTACAGATCTGAACAGATACACTGGCGGGTGAGCCATTTACTGTAGCAGGAGACCTCATGGAGAAGTTGATCCTATTTTCGATCTACTTCAAAGGCACAACTTCAGTATTACACCAACACGCTTCTCATCGCTGAGTTCAGCTGATCGGTTAGCTAGAAGTGCCTCGCCCCACGAAAGAACCAATTTTCATAGGAGCCTCTACATCAATTTGCGAGTTTCTCTGCTAAGTGGAACCGCACTCCTCCCGCTCACATCCTCTTTCCAGCTTTTCAAATGGCACTACCATGGGGAAACGCTATGGGCCCTCTTGCATTTCGCATCCAGCTTCACGCACTCCCTCCGGAAACTACAAAAACTTCCCAAGGTTTGATGGGAGTGGAAATCAAAGTACAAATTTACATATATCTGCATTCATTATGTCATGTAGCATCCTAGATGTGACCCATAAATATGTGTTAAATCGCCTCTTTCTAGAGACCTTGCAAGGACCCGCAGCAGTGGTTCCAACACTTGCCGGCCGGATCTATCACCACTTGGGCCACATTACGAACTATGTTTGAAGATAGATATAGGCCTTCGGAGGATGCATTTGCATTACTATCAAATATCACTCACCTAAAGAAGGAAGCCAATGAAACCATACATGAGTTTATCACCCATTTCAATTCCTTTGATTAACCGTGTATTGCCACTTTTTGCCATGTTATCAACACTAGAAAATCAAAAGTGTTTCTTTGTTAGCGCCCGCATGAGCTCAAGAGTAAGTTTCTTACTCTTAAAAGAACAAATCACCACCACTGGTTCTTGCTTAAGCTGCGGCCATTCGGATAGAGAGACAACCTCTTATATCGGTGAGTTAAAATGAGAGTCGTCCAAACCTAAGGCTTCAACTCCTTCTCAAGCCACTTCATCGATTTGGCATTCCGAAGATGGCAAATGACTTGCTCGCATTAAAAATAAATTAGCTCAAGCTTCATCCTCCACTCCATACGGGATATCCCATGAAAACTTCACTCCAATAACGCCCCCAAAGGCCGCGTTTTCTTGCAAGCACTCCCACGGTTGACGATACTTGAGGCTCCTCCGGTCGATGCCTAGTTGAGATCAAGAAGAGGAGAAAATTTACTGAACAACCTTCATCACAAGGTGGAGATGATCAAGATGTCGGTGAACCGGTTGGCAACTCTACAATCAGGTATATGGAATTTGAAGATGAGGAATCGATGAAGAAGAGGAAACCCAGACGGTATGCAAGCGAGATAGTCATATGTTGTTTTCACCCACTCTAAGGAAAAGAAGTAGAAGTTTACGCGAGGATACAAAAAGAGAGGATTGTGTCGAACACACCTCCAACATTGCTAAAAAGAGGTAATCCTCTTCCCGCTCAACCTCCTATTAATCCTTTTACGAAGAAATATTTCCTCCCATCTCTCCTCCAAATCAGTCTTCGTTTGTTTCCATAAAGACCATTAACCCCGCTTTACCATCGCAAAATGAAGGACTCATTCCTTCATCAACGCCTGACCCTTGGTCACATTCGACATAGTCGATCACGCTAAAAAGACCAAGATTCCAAATGTCCTAAGTGAATATCTTCGGTCTAACCACTGACCAACTTGTAAGATTGACCAAGTATATCCAAAGCCAAGTCGCTCATCCCCTCTCCTGCTCTCCCGAAAGGAATCCTTTCCACTCCCCTACACATCTCGCATAAATGTTGCCTTGACTTCTATGTTAGGAAAAATTGAATCTTTTTATCTCTCCCTCCTAATCAATGGTCACAAACTAAGCAACTGCATAATTGATTCTGGGCTTCCGATAATGTCATGCCGGTGAAGGTCACTCATGCTTTAGGCCTCACTCTTACTAAGCCTTTCGGCAGATGTTACTCCATGGAAACCAAATAGGTTCCATTAATTGGTCAAATCAAAGATGCACAGTTCATGTTTGCAGCGTTCCCAGAGAAAAGGGTAAAGATGACCATCCTCATTGTTGATATCCCAAGAGGCATGTGGAATTCTACTAGGAAGAAGATTATTACTGAGAGAATTCGATGGAGAGATTCACATGGGTGGTCTAAAGCCATAATTCCCATCAAAGGATTAATGCAGACTTTGGAGCCCTGAATCATAAAATAAGTACCTGGTCACCAATTCGACGACCCCAAACCCAAATCCTCTTTGAATCATCAAGGATGGGGAACTACTTCTTATCCACTGAAGTCGATAAAATGGGCGTTTCTCATCCGGAGGAGGACCTTAACAAGATATGGACACTACGGTTTGATGGCACTTGTGCAATGAGTGGATGTAGCGTTGAAGCTGTCTCCGATATCTCCTAAAGAGGATTTTTTTTCCTCTTTTCTTTCAAATTGTAGTTTTTCAATACAAACAATACTACCGGTATGAATCTTTGTTACTCAAGTATGCAAGCTACAAAAGAAAGAGGAATCAATAACCTAAAGGTACAAGGTGACGCCAAACTAATCGTCAACCGTAAAAGGGTGTACCAGTGAAAATGACAGACCGAGGCACTACCATAATGCATTATGGGACAACATTGAGGAATTTGACACTTTCTCGATAAATCCATTCCAGAGCTCAAAATGACATGGCCAATTCATTGGCCATCTCAGCGTCGCTTATGCTCCCTCACCCAGGTTTAAAATAGACACATATACCATTGAGGTAGTCTTTCACCCAAGCATGCTAGAAAATTCTCATCACTTTGGCGGTATTTAACGATGAAAATCTACTTATTTCCTTTATAGAGAAAGTAGAAAATTTCAACGAGCTTCATTTTGAAGGATCTACTTACTACATGTCGTGAATCTGTCATTTTGGTCAAGTGAGCGACTCAAGAAAAGAAGGCAATGGCATATGTCAACTAAGGGGAAATAAAATTCCAAGGGTTTAGTCTCTCTAGAATGATTGTTTGAAAAACATGATCATTTTGTCAAGAAGAAGAAACAAGATGACCCTAACTCCTCTGCTGGAGATAAGAATCGGTCAACTTTGGAGTGCCTGTAGAAGATCCATGCAGGTTTGTGAACATAGGGAAATGTTGTACACTCGAAGAAAAGTGGAAGTTTGTCAAATTGCTTTGAAGAAATATATGGATGTATTGGCATGGTCTTATGCCAATCTAAAGTCTTTCAAGCCAAGGATGTTCAGCATGACGTTACATTAAAGGATGATGTCAAACCCTTTCTCCAAAAATAGAGACATTACTGATCCCAAGATCTCAAGCACCATCCGGTGGAAATATAGAAAATGTTGGATGTGAGAATCATCTTTCCTATCCATCACAGTACCTGGGTCATGAACATCATGCCCGTACGAAAGAAGAATGGCGAGATATGCATATGCGTAGATTTTCACAATTTGAATCGAGTGTTCTTAAAGGAAAACTACCGCATTACCCAGTAATGGATCGGGTTACGCAAGCGGTAACCCGATTCGAGATGTTGTCCATGCTTGATGGTTTTTTTGGGCTATAATCAGTTGAATTCTCATCGAATACCCAACGTTCAAATGGAATTCACTACTCCTGGGCACATTTTCTCGCCTTTACAGTGGGATGCCTTTTTCCTTGACCAATGCTAGTGCCACCTTTCGGTGAGCAATGGACTTCACGTTGAAAGGTATGATGTGAAAGGTAATCATAGTTTATTTAGATGACTTAACTTTGTTCTCAAAAAAGGTGAAGTGATCATTGTGATCATTTAGAGCAAGTATTAATTAGA